>OY804610.1:25113612-25226453 GCA_963680895.1 Fragum sueziense
TGATACTGCAGCTTTTAAGGTTGGAACTGCAGCTTGTATCGTTGATACTGCAGCTTGTATCGTTGATACTGCAGCTTGTACTGTTGATACTTCAGTTTTTACCGTTTATACTGCAGCTTGTACTGATGAGACTGCAGTTTGTACCGTTGATACTGCAGCTTGTATCGTTGATACTGCAGCTTGTATCGTTGATACTGCAGCTTGTATCGTTGATACTGCAGCTTTTATCGTTGTGACTGCAGCTTTTACCGTTGGGAATGCAGCTTGTATCGTTGATACTGCAGCTTGTATCGTTGATACTGCAGCTTGTATCGTTGATACTGCAGCCTGTAACGATGAAACTGCAGCTTGTATCGTTGATACTGCAGCTTGTATCGTTGATACTGCAGCTTGTATCGTTGATACTGCAGCCTGTATCGATGAATCTGCAGTTTGTATCGTTGATATTGCAGCTTGTATCGTTGATACTGCAGCTATTACCGTTGATACTGCAGCTTTTATCGTTGAAACTGCAGCTTGTATTGTTGATACTGCAGCTTGTACCGTCGATACTGCAGCTTGTACCGTTGATACTGCAGCTTGTATCGTTGAAACTGCAGCTTGTATCGTTGATACTGCAGCTTGTATCGTTGATACTGCAGTTTGTACCATCTGACTTCAGTTTGTACCGTTGATACTGCAGCTTGTATCGTTGATACTGCAGCTTTTATCGTTGATACTGCAGCTTGTACAGTTGAAACTGCAGCTTGTATCGTTGATACTGCAGCTTGTACCATTGATACTGCAGCTTATATCGTTGATATTGCAGCTTGTAAGGTTGGAACTGCAGCTTTTATCGTTGATTCTGCAGCTTGTATCGTTGATACTGCATCTTGTATCATTGATACTGCAGCTTGTATCGTTGATACTGCAGCTTGTACCATTGATACTGCAGCTTGTACCGTTGACACTGCAGCGTGTATCGTTGATACTGCAGCTTGTAAGGTTGGAGCTGCAGCTTGTATCGTTGATACTGCAGCTTTTATCGTTGATACTGCAGCTTGTACTGTTGATACTTTAGTTTTTACCGTTGATACTGCAGCTTGTACTGTTGATACTGCAGCTTATATCGTTGATTCTGCAGCTTCTATCATTGATACTGCAGCTTGAATCGTTCATACTGCAGATTGTACTGTTTATACTGCAGCTTGCACCGTTGATACATCAGCTTGTACCGTTGATACTGCAGCTTGTTTCGTTGATACTGCAGCTTGTATCGTTGATACGGCAGCTTGTACCGTTGATACTGCAGCTTGTATCGTTGATACTGCAGCTTGTATCGTTGAAACTGCAGCCTGAATCGATGAAACTGCAGCTTGTATCGTTGATATTGCAGTTTGTATCGTTAATACTGCAGCTTTTACCGTTGATACTGCAGGTTGTATCGTTAGAACGGCAGCTTGTATCGTTGATACTGCAGTTTGTACCATTGATATTGCAGCTTGTATCGTTGATACTGCAGCTTGTATTGTTGATACTGCAATTTTTACCGTTAATACTGCAGCTTGTACCGTTGATACTGCACCAGCTTGTACCGTTTCTACTGCAGCTTGTACCGTTGATACTGCAGCTTGTACCGTTTAAAATGCAGCTTGTATCGTTGATACTGCAGCTTGTACCGTTGATATTGCAGCTTGTACCGTTGATACTGCAGCTTGTATCGTTGATACTGCAGTTTGGACAGTTGATACTGCAGCTTGTATCATTGATACTGCAGCTTGTATCGTTGATACTGCAGCTTGTACAGTTGGGACTGCAGCCTGTTCCGTTGAAGCTGCAGCTTGTATCGTTGGAACTTCAGCCTGTACCCTTGAAACTGCAGCTTGTATCGTTGGGACTGCAGCTTGTATCGTTGATACTGCAGCATGTACCGTTGATACTGATGCTTGCACCGTTGATACTACTGCGTCTGCAGCTTGTTTCGTTGATACTGCAGCTTGTATCGTTGATACTGCAGCTTGGATCGTTGAAACTGAAGCTTGTACCGTTGATACTGAAGCTTGTACCGTTGATACTGCAGCTTGTACCGTTGATACTGCAGCTTGTAGCGTTGATACTGCAGTTTTCACCGTTGATACTGCAGCTTGTATCGTTGATACTGCAGCTTGTTAAGTTGGGACTGCAGCATGTTCCGTTGAAACTGCAGCTTGTATCGTTGGAACTTCAGCCTGTACCGTTGAAACTGCAGCTTGTATCTTTGGGACTGCAGCTTGTATCGTTGATACTGCAGCATGTACCGTTGATACTGAAGCTTGTACCGTTGATACTGCTGCGTCTGCAGCTTGTATCGTCGATACTGCAGCTTGTATCGTTGATACTGCAGCTTGTATCGTTGAAACTGCAGCTTGTACCGTTGATACTGCAGCTTGTACCGTTGATACTGCAGCTTGTACCGTTGATATTGCAGCGTGTAGCGTTGATACTGCAGTTTGTACCGTTGGGATTGCAGCTTGTATAGTTGATTATGCAGCTAGTATCGTTGATACTGCAGCTTGTACCGTTGATACTGCAGTTTGTACCATTAGGACTGCAGTTTGTATCGTTGAAACTGCAGCTTGTACCTTTGATACTGCAGCTTGTAACGTTGGGACTGCAGCTTGTATCGTTGATACTGCAGCTTGTACCGTTGATACGTCTGTAACGTTCTCAGACTTCACAAAGGACTATGGATTCAAACATGTCACAAGCTCGCCAACATTTGCCCAATCGAATGGACTCGTGGAAAGGACTGTACAAACTGTTAAGTCTATGTTAAAGAAGGCTAAAGACCCATACAAATCACTCATGATATATAGACACTGTAATTGAGAACACGGGATTTTCACCAGCGCAAATGTTCTTGGGGAGAAGACTAAAAACAAATATCCCCATTACAAAACCGTTGTTGAAACCACAGCAACATGATAACAACATAGTGAAAACAAAACGCGAAGTCGCACAAAAGAAACAGAAATTCTATTTCGATCAGCATTGTGGCAAAGAATTCCCACAACTTAAACCGGGGGAATTAGTGGTAATGCGACAAGAAAACGAGTCGAACAAATGGGAACCAGCCATAATCGTCTCTAGTCACTCATCGCCAAGGTCGTACGTTCTCGAACAACCAAATGGTAAACGCTACAGGAGGAACATGAAACATCTTCGTTCGACACAGGCAAACTTCCAGAATGGTCGTGACAGCGAATACGATGACATTTTGGACAAAGACATTCCTGAGATCGTTACTAATGAACCATATTCAGTACCTAAGACAATAGAACAATCAGTTACTACTAGGTCAGGACGATCAGTGAAGTTTCCATCTAAGTACAAGGACATTGTAGTTAAGAGTTAAATCAGTCAAGTTGATAAGAATCAAAAACAAACATTTAAGACTGCAATGTGTGTTTAGTATACAAGTTTTTTAAGTTTAGTATCATTATACAAAGTAGCATTTATACTTTATCATACATAATCATATCATGTACTCATTATTACAAAAAAGAACTCTGTTAAAACTACTTAATCTTGATTAGAAATTTGACAATTTTCAAAAGAAAATGGTTTTAATACTTTTGGCAATTTTGAAATCTTCTCATGCATTAACAGAACTTTTGACATAATCATTTTTTGAAATCTTTCTTAAGAATGGAGATGTGATGTATATTTAAGACGACAACGATTCTGTACTACTATCTAATTATTTAAAAACTTATACCATGTCTACATGTTGTAAAACGCTTGATTGAGCAGACGCTCATTGATTAAAGAGAGTTCGAAGACAATGGCTTTTGTTGAATGATTCCGACATAACACCGTTGATACTGCAGCTTGTATCGTTGATACTGCAGCTTGTACCGTTGGGATTGCAGATTGTATCGTTGATACTGCAGCTTGTACCGTTGATACTGCAGCTTGTACCGTTGATACTGCAGCTTGTATATTTGGGACTGCAGCTTGTATCGTTGATACGGCAGCTTGTACCGTTGATATTGCAGCTTGTACCGTTGGGATTGCAGCTTGCATCGTTGATACTGCAGCTTGTATCGTTGATACTGCAGCTTGTATTGTTGATACTGCAGCTTGTACCGTTGATACTGCAGCTTGTATTGTTGATACTGCAGCTTGTACCGTTGATACTGCAGCTTGTACCGTTGGGATTGCAGCTTGCATCGTTGATACTGCAGCTTTTACCGTTGATACTGCAGCTTGTATATTTGGGACTGCAGCTTGCATCGTTGATACTGCAGCTTGTATCGTTGATACTGCAGCTTGTGACGTTGAAAATACAGCTTGTACCGTTGATACTGCAGCTTGTACCGTTGATACTGCAGCTTGTACCGTTGAAACTGCAGCTTGTATCGTTGAAACTGCAGTTTGTACCGTTGATACTGCAGCTTGGACCTTCGATACTGCAGTTTGTACCGTTGGGACTGCAGTTTGTACCGTTGATACTGCAGCTTGTATCGTTGTCAACGATACAAGCTGCAGTATCAACGATACAAGCTGCAGTTCCAACCTTACACGCTGCAGTATCAACGATACAAGCTGCAGTCCCAACGATACAAACTGCAGTTTCAACGGAACAAGCTGCAGTATCAACGATAAAAGCTGCAGTCCCCTAGGTACAAATTGCAGTTTCAACGGTACAAGCTGCTGTTTCAACGATACAAGATGCAGTATCAACGGTAAAAACTGCAGTATCAACGATACAAGCTGCAGTATCAACGATACAAGCTGCAGTTTCAACGAAACAAGCTGCAGTATCATCGATACAGGCTGCAGTATCAACGATACAAGCTGCAGTATCAACGATACAAGCTGCAGTATCAACGATACAAGCTGCAGTATCAACGAAACAAGCTGCAGTATCATCGATACAAGCTGCAGTCCCAACGGTACAAGCTGCAATATCAACGACACAAGCTGCAGTATCAACGGTACAAGCTGCAGTATTAACGGTACAAGCTGCAGTATCAACGGTTCAAGGTGCAGTATCAACGATACAAGCTGTAGTTTCAACGATACAAGCTGCAGTATCAACGATACAAGCTGCAGTATCAACGATACAAGCTGCAGTCCCAAAGGTACAAGCTGCAGTATCAACGATACAAGCTGCAGTATCAACGGTACATGCTGCAGTATTAACAATACAAGCTGCAGTATCAATGATACAAGCTGCAGTCCCAACGGTACAAGCTGCAGTATCAACGATACAATCTGAAGTATAAAAGAATCAAGCTGCAGTATCAACGATACAATCTGCAGTATCAACGGTACAAGCTGCAATATCAACGGTACAAACTGCAGTCCCAACCGTACAAGCTGCAGTTTCAACGATACAAGCTGCAGTATCAACGGTAAAAGCTGCGGTATCAACGATACAAGCTGCAATTTCAACGATACAAACTGCAGTTTCATCGATACAGGCTGCAGTATCAACAATACAAGCTGCAGTATCAACGATACAAGCTGCAGTATCAACGATACAAGCTGCAGTTTCATCGATACAGGCTGCAGTATCAACGATACAAGCTGCAGTATCAACGATACAAGCTGCAGTATCAACGATACAACCTGCAGTATCAACGATACAAGCTGCAGTCCCAACGGTACAATCTGCAGTCACAACGATAAAAGCTGCAGTATCAACGATACAAGCTGCAGTATCAACGATACAAGCTGCTGTATCAACGGTACAAGCTGCAGTATCAACGGTAAAAACTGAAGTATCAACAGTACAAGCTGCAGTATCAACGATACAAGCTGCAGTATCAACGCTACAAGCTGCAGTATAAACGGTACAAGCTGCAGTATCAACAGTACAAGCTTCTGTATCAACGATACAAGCTGCAGTATAAACGGTACAAGCTGCAGTATCAACGGTACAAAATTCAGAATCAACGATTCAAGCTGCAGTATCAACGATACAATCTGCAGTATCAACGGTACAAGCTGCAATATCAACGGTACAAACTGCAGTATCAACGACACAAGCTGCAGTTTCAACGATACAAGCTGCAGTATCAACGGTAAAAGCTGCAGTATCAACGATACAAGCTGCAGTATCAAGGATACAAGATGCAATATCAACGGTACAAACTGCAGTCCAACGGTTCAAGCTGCTGTATCAACGGTACAAGCTGCAGTTTCAACGATACAAGCTGCAGTGTCAACGGTACAAGCTGCAGTCCAAACGATACAAGCTGCAGTATCAACGATAAAAGCTGCAGTATAAACGGTACAAGCTGCAGTATCAACGGTACAAGCTGCAGTATCAACGATACAAGCTGCAGTATAAACGGTACAAGCTGCAGTCCCAACGATACAAGCTTCAGTATCAACAATACAAGCTGCAATAGCAACGGTACAAACTGTAGAATCAACGATACAAGCGGCAGTATAAACGGTACAAGCTGCAGTATCAACGGTACAAAATTCAGAATCAACGATTCAAGCTGCAGTATCAACGATACAATCTGCAGTATCAACGGTACAAGCTGCAATTTCAACGGTACAAACTGCAGTATCAACGACACAAGCTGCAGTTTCAACGATACAAGCTGCAGTATCAACGGTAAAAGCTGCAGTATCAACGATACAAGCTGCAGTATCAACGGTACAAGCTGCAGTATCAACGGTACAAGCTGCAGTATCAACGATTTAAGGTGCAGTATCAACGATACAAGCTGCAGTTTCAACGGTACAACTGCAGTATCAACGATAAAAGCTGCAGTATCAACAATACAAGCTGCATTATCAACGATTTAAGGTGCAGTATCAACGGTACAAGCTGCAGTATCAACGGTACAAGCTGCAGTTTCAACGGTACAAGCTGCAGTATTAACGATACAAGCTGCAGTATCAACGATAAAAACTGCAGTCTCAACGATACAAGCTGCAGTATCAACGATACAAGCTGCAGTATCAACGGTACAAGCTGCAGTCCCAACGATACAAGCTGCAGTTTTAACGGTACAAGCTGCAGTATCAACGGAACAAGCTGCAGTATCAACGGTACAAGCTCCAGTATCAACGATACAAGCTGCAGTATCAACGGTACAAACTGCAGTCCCAACGGTACAAACTGCAGTATCGAAGGTCCAAGCTGCAGTATCAACGGTACAAACTGCAGTTTCAACGATACAAGCTGCAGTTTCAACGGTACAAGCTGCAGTATCAACGGTACAAGCTGCAGTATCAACGGTACAAGCTGTATTTTCAACGTCACAAGCTGCAGTATCAACTATACAAGCTGCAGTATCAACGATGCAAGCTGCAGTCCCAAATATACAAGCTGCAGTATCAACGGTACAAGCTGCAGTATCAACGATGCAAGCTGCAATCCCAACGGTACAAGCTTCAGTATCAACGGTACAAGCTGCAGTATCAACAATACAAGCTGCAGTATCAACGGTACAAGCTGCAGTATCAACAATACAAGCTGCAGTATCAACGATACAAGCTGCAGTATCAACGATACAAGCTGCAATCCCAACGGTACAAGCTGCAGTATCAACGGTACAAGCTGCCGTATCAACGATACAAGCTGCAGTCCCAAATATACAAGCTGCAGTATCAACGGTACAAGCTGCAGTATCAACGGTACAAGCTGCAGTATCAACGATACAATCTGCAATCCCAACGGTACAAGCTGCAGTATCAACGATACAAGCTGCAGTATCAACGGTGTTATGTCGGAATCATTCAACAAAAGACATTGTCTTCGAACTCTCTTTAATCAATGAGCGTCTGCTCAATCAAGCGTTTTACAACATGTAGACATGGTATAAGTTTTTAAATAATTAGATAGTAGTACAGAATCGTTGTCGTCTTAAATATACATCACATCTCCCTTCTTAAGAAAGATTTCAAAAAATGATTATGTCAAAAGTTCTGTTAATGCATGAGAAGATTTCAAAATTGCCAAAAGTATTAAAACCATTTTCTTTTGAAAATTGTCAAATTTCTAATCAAGATTAAGTAGTTTTAAGGGAGTTGTAGCGTTTGGATCAAAATTTTTTTTGGCCTTGAAACTTCTCATGCAGAAAGGTAATTATATGGCAAAACTGAAAATGATGAAAATAATTGGGGTAACGGTGGAAGTTTTTTTGATAAATGCAGTTTTTCTAATGTAACCATAACAACAATATCTCTGGATTTGGAATTTTTGCAAAATGGGCTAGGTATCATTATTTCGTATTAAAATAAGTAAACTATTATAAAAGAAATGAATGAATATCTATTTTAAAGCTTAACACATTGTTTGTGACTGATAATACATTAAAACTAACTTTGAATGAACAATAAACGTCTATTTTGATCATTTTATTCAGATTAGTATTTTTGTTCGTGAACTTTACATTGTACTTGTTAAAAACATGGGTTACATTCTTTGATTTATTTTTTTTTCATTGTTAAAATATTTTTTTCTACACTATCTTCTACTATGACCTTGATAATAATAGTAACAACAAAATAAAGCGAAGAAATTGAAAGGTCACGGTGGAAAATTTTTCACAATATGGTCAGAAAGGTACGACATTTCGCTCAAAACAAAGAGAAAAACCACAAATATCAAGCAAGACTATATATAACCTTTGATATTTTAGTAGGTATTCTTTTTATTGTGTGTAATTTGGCAGATTTACTCAAAACTTCATAATAATGCTACCCTCTTTGGGTTGGTCTCTACCAAAACAGCAAACATAAGTGAAATTCATTCAGAACCCTGGTTGCTATGGCAACAAATAGTGGGGAAAAGCCAGGACTTTAAATGTGAACTCCTCCTTAACTATAACATTGATCTTTTTCAAACTTCAGCAGACTGTTGCACTGATTAATGTCTATTTAATAAACTTTAAAATGAAATGAAATTGATTGAGAATTCTGGTTGCCATGGCAACAAATAGTGAAAAGAAGCCAGAACTTTAAATGAGAACTTCTCCTAAACCATAAGGTTGATCCGTACACGGAATGTCATTTATGCCATTTTATGCCATAAATGTAACTGTACCATTTACGTTGGTGAGACAGAAAGGGAACTAAGGGAAAGAATGGTGGAACACCTCCGAGATGTACGGTTAGGGAAGGATAAGCCTATTAATGGGCACTTTGGGAAAAATCACACACATGAAGATCTGCTGTTTGTATGCTTAGAAAGGCTATACGGTGCGGAAAAGATTGAGAGACAATTACGGGAAAGTATTTGGATCAATAAACTTGCAACAGGACATCCACAGGGCTGTAACGTCAAAGATACGTATAACGCTTTGACGTAAGTATTGATTGACGCGGGAATGACGTCATGTTGGTTTGGCGGCAACGTCGTGACGTCAACGTTATACGCCGCCATTACTGTAAGCGTTAACGTAAACAATTGTATAATATTATAATGTAGCGTTAAACTTTTTACATTTTTTCTCTAGAAAAAGGCGTCTACGCCGAAATATTGAGATAGAGCAACCTTTTAAAATTTGTTATATTCATTCCCTTAGGAATACCATTTAAAAATATTTTAAAATATATAAAAAATCTACTTTACGACATGCCGTAATTACTACCGATTTTCCAAACGCTACAACATCCTTAAAGTATGTCTTGATGCCAAGATTGGTTATTCTAATGAGTATAAATACTATTATTTTTGTGAAGTTGTTGCCAATAAGCGAGAAACACGCATTTTAAGTTGAGACATAATCGATAAATTGCATCAAAAAAATCCGAACTGTTGTCCACAACAATTTGTTCAATTTTAACACAAAAATATAAATTTCTTGTAAACGGCGCGATATTTTGGCTTGAAATTTTCAGAATTTTCACTAGGAAATATGCTCTTTCAGATAAAAATAAAAGTAAAATTTATGACAAAAAATTCTGAAATGTCACTTTAACGTCCCTAATAGAAAATTCTTCGGAAAGCGCAGAGACAAAAGAAGAAACTGCTGATGACCAGCAGATAACAAGCAGTTTCTCCTTTTGTCTCAATGTTTTCCTTGCTATTTTTACACAAATCTGATCTTTATCTACATAAAATTTTGTGGCATCTTTTGAATAAGACATCCCTAAATTTTGCTATTTGGGAAAGGGTTAATTTGGTATGAAATTCATTTCAGCCATGCTTGTAATGGATAATAAATCTATAAGAACATTAAAATATGATATGCTGAGGTTCTTACATGACGCAACAATAGGACTCTGAATGACAAAATGTACTTTTGATGAGCATGGCGAGGAATTACTCGACAACAACAACAACAACAACAACAACAACAACAACAGTAACAACAACAATGATAGCAAAAATCTCTAATAGTTTTGTTAATACGTGGTCGAATTTAAGAAAATACCGACGACTGATAAGGCCATGGATTAGCAAAATTGATCAGGACAATATTGGTAGTGTAAAGTTTGTTTCCTCGTTAACCCTTTCCCAAACAAGACCTGGTTTTGACGTTCCTAATAGAAAAGGCTTGGGAAAACATTGAAACAAAAGAAGAAACTGCTGATAACCAGCAGTTTCTCCTTTTGTCTCAATATTTTCTGTACCATATTTTACACAAATTCTATCTTTGATAACTTCCATTTTGTCATTTGTGGCAGTTTTTGAAGCGGATCACCCTAAAATTTTGCCGTTTGGGAAAGGGTTACTGGAGTACGTGATATTTCTCTCACCAGTACTACCACAATATTCAATCCGAGCCCCCAGCTGCTCTCTCACATACATAGATGATTTACACACATTGAAGAAAGACAAATGACTATTGTCAAATGTCAGAATGTCAGAACGGATATTGTCCAAGTCGGGGTTCGACTCACGACCCATGGATTGACAAACTCCGACGTTACCGACAAAACTATCCGGGCTCAGCTATTTGAGAAACGAGCGAGATTACGTGTTCGAGTCCTATTTTGTCTAATGAAAGTAGACATATTCCTTTAAAAACACGCTCCTGTGAAAAGCTAACCCTTAAAGTATGCACTTTTGAAAAGGGACGTAACCACATTACATTCTTAGCATTTCGTTTCAACGTAGTTTTTCCACTTAGTGTTCACAGCGCGGTTCATGATATAATACGTTCAGAATAAAACGAGAATCATTTTAGTTGTTTTGGTAAACCAATAAAACGGCAACAACCCATTGCCAAACGACAAGATGTTGGACTGTTTCAAATTCAAAGATTATGCAGACTACAATTTCAAGTGAATATTATTATATTTCTTGGTCTTTTGGGGTAGTAAATATTGTGGGAAATGAAGGAATTGCTTGTCACAAGCAATTTCTTCATCTTTCGAAAGCCATTATCTTGTGAGGAGTCAAACGGAGTCAATGTGTGGTAATGGGTTAATACAATGGCACATGTTTGCAAAAAAAAAACACATAATAATTATACAGCAACATGTAGTGTAATTTTGCGTGTGATGGTTTAACCCTCATCCTACCAACATATTTTACATACACATCCTACCAACTGGGGTCCATTTGGACCCCACACGTAATTTTTAATTTCATGACAAAAATATGTTTCACAAAAGACATATTCTTTGGTTAAATGTTATATTGGTTACTAATAAATGATAATAGCACAAAAACATACGGAAATGAAAAAACTAGAAGGCCCTAAATGGCTTGAATCGTTCCATAGGCCTGTATCTATTTTACTATTTTATGCAATTTTTGCATAAAATTCAAGGGCACATAACTCATGATCTAAGTTTTCAATCAAGCTGAAAATTGCACTCAGGCAAGATATCATAGTCACCAACATTCTGTTTACGTTTTGTTTTGGTTAGTCAGAATTTGTTGATGTGAGAGTAAAAATAGTAAAAAATAGTCTAAACCGCAATTTTGGGCAATCAAGG
This sequence comes from Fragum sueziense, assembly GCA_963680895.1. Taxonomy (NCBI): domain Eukaryota; kingdom Metazoa; phylum Mollusca; class Bivalvia; order Cardiida; family Cardiidae; genus Fragum; species Fragum sueziense. The sequence goes on from OY804610.1 coordinate 25,125,493, forward strand.
GCAGATAAGTCGAGTATTTTTTATCAAATCAAAATTCCTTGAAGGAATCTCAGAGAGGGTTGCCCAAGGATTATTCCTGTGAAGTTTGGTTGAAATGCATTCAGTGGTTTTTTTAGATGGAGATTTTTTTAACAAAAAATTTAAATAAGTTAAAATAGTTGTAATAAAGAGTAATTATAGTGGGGTCCGTTTGGACCCCAGCAAAAAAATCAATATTACAAACTCAAATTTTGCTAAAATCTGAAAATGTTGCTCGACATGAAGAAGGTTGTGGTAGACCAACAAACTCCTAAAATTTGGACACCAGGGTGCATGCGGTAAAAATATGACACGCAAAAAATGACGCGTGGGGTCAGATTGATCCCAGTTGGTAGGATGAGGGTTAAATCTTGCAGGCACCTCGAGCCTGCAAGACTCGGAAACAATGTATGGACAATCGTTTTGAAAATTAAGAACGCAATCTCCCTTGCTCTCTTATGTTAGGGAAGACGCACGTTGTCATTTTCTATAATATCCAGTCTGGACTGTAGAAACAAACATAAGATAGATTTTTGTGACCTTTTTTTAAAGGATCCCAACTTTATTGTCCATGGAACTTTTTTTCACCCGCATCCACCAACAAATATTCAGTGTTAACTCATTACCAAATGATAAAATTTTAGGGCTGTCCAAATTGAAAGATCATGCAGACAACAAATTCAAGCGAATGTAATTTTTAATTTGTAGGTCTTTTTGGATGGAAAACATTGTGGGAAATGAAGAAATTGCTTGTCATAAGCAATTTCTTCATTTTCCACGATGTTTTCCATTGCCATTATTTTAGGGGAGTCAAAAAGAGTTATTATGTGGTAATGGGTTAATGCAAAACCTCGTCTCTCATTATTTGGACGGTTTTAAAGGGGACGGAATAAGGTTAATAATCACTTCTCCGAAACTGAAAGGTTTTACTTGATAATTATTATTATATTGTTCACATAATAATGTTTCATTAATAGCCTACTGATCAGTAAAACCATCACAAATGTAGAAAGGCTAATAATTGCCAGGTGTTGATGAACTTTAAACCCATTTCTACAAAGTGACGCCTTTTTTTTACTCCCTCACAACAAAAGGCTTTAGAAAACATTGTGACAAATGAAGACAGTTCTTGTGACAAGCGATTTGTTCATTTTCTACAAAGTTTTCTAATCCGTTGTTTGTTGCGCCCCTACAAATAACTGAAAGTTTAAGATATTTAGAGACAGAAAATTTGAAAATCGTTGTGTCGAAGTCGAGGGGAATGTCATTAAACCTCGAGATATCCGAAGTTGGACTCGTCCAGTATTTGTAACATTTCCATCTAAATGATATTTAGTCATATTTATTGGTCACCAGTTAGAGTCTACATCTATAATTGAGATATAGAACTAGTTGGAAAAGGAAATGATTTACTCGAAAAGTGCAATGTCTGTCATTTATCTACTATATTTTAATGGCTATATGCATTTTAAAATTATTGTGTTTAATGTTTTATGATGATGGAACCACATTTTCAATTCCACTTGTGCAAGAATTCGACTTATCCAGCGTCGACATAATTTGTTGATGTCGTTGTAACGTAAGACACTAAACATTGCAAAGAAAACTATATATATATGTACATCTTATGAATCTATTATTTGGTGTGTTGTTGGAGTACCTGTTACCAGACGGCAAAATGTTGGACTGTTCCAATTTGAAAGGTGTTGCGCACGACATTTTCAAGTGAATAAAAGTTAAAGTTTTGTTGTCTTTCTGGATAGACAGCATTGTTGGAAATGAAGAAATTGCATGTCACATGACAAGCAATTTCTTCATTTTCCACGATGTAGTCCTAAACCATTATGTCGTAGGGAGTAAAAAATGTTTAAAGCTTTCAAGTGTTGCACAATATACTAAACATATACTAGTATAGGCAAAAGTTCATACGGATCATTGTCTTTTTCACAACTTACAAATTATAGGTTAAGTGATTCTGACATGACGAAAGGAGATTTAATGGGTATGTAAAGCTACGATGTAAACCCTTGTCCAAAAATGTCCATGAAATTGAAATTTTCTCACAATCATACTAGTTACTTTATTTTCGTGTGATTGGTATTTTTCGGTCAAGCACTTTTTCGGTGAGTCAGGGAATGTGAAACTATGATCATACTACACAAGGTATACGGTCTATACACACGGTTGAGATTGTGCATGATGGGATGGATAACGAATACGGACAAATTTGTCTCGCTTCAAGTTAGAAATTGTGCAATGATTTTCTTATTTCTGCGTCAATTTTCAAGCGGTTTGTTGCATGTACCCCGCATTACTGAGCTTTTTCCTCAGATATATGATTTGTTTGTGGAATCTTTATTCTTTGTCCAAAAATTTATCCCAACCGACAAGAAAAACGACAAAAAATTCATGCCCTTTTTCTAGTCGGTTGGGATCGGTTTTTGAGAAAAGTACAGAGAAGTTCCAGATAAATAATACATCTGAGAAAAGGGCTCAGTAAGACGGAGTACATGCAACAAACCGCATGAAAATTGACGCAGAAATAAGAAAGTTATTGCAAAAATTCTTACCTGAAGCGTGGGTAATTTGGCCGTAGTCGTTACCATTTCGCTTTCTGGTCGGTTGGGACAATATTTTGGAAAAAGTACCATGAGTTATCTAATATGTCATACATCCGATCAAAGAGCTCGGTAAGGCAGGGGCGGGGGTACATGCAACAAACCTTTTGAAGATTGACGCACAAATAAGGAAGTTATTGTAACATATCTTACCAGAATCGAGATTATTTTGTCCGTATTCGTTATCCATCCCATGATGCACAATCTCAACCGTGATACAACCTGGTCTTAATTCACGCTGTCTGAAATATTATAAAGTCACCAAGATAAGTATAAAGCTTTGAAATAAGATACGAAAAGGCGATTTTGAGATCACTTGTAAGTCGTCTGTGTTATAACAAAACTTCGTAACTCCAGCTTTAATCGAGCTGGAGTTATTAGGTTTTGCAATACCGACGATATACACTGCTTTAACTCATTACCACATGGGGACTCTTTTAATGACTTCCCTAAAGCGAATGCCTTGAAAACATTGTTGAAAATGAGGAAATTGCTTGTGACAAGCAATTTCTTCATTTCCCACATTATTTTCTACCAAACAATACCAAAAGATTTTAAATTTTCCCTAACTTGAAATTGTCGTCTGCAACATCTTTGAATTTGGACAAGCCCAAAATTTGCCGTTTGGGAAAGGTTTAAGTATCCAGAGTATCAAATTGCCTCCTCGGGTTGCTATGTTAACCGTTTTCTCGTTTTCATGTAAATATGCATATAGATGGATTTTAAAAAAATGTGGATATTTTACATGTGAAATGTAAGATTTTTAACTCTGATTTTTAACTCTTATATATACATGTATAACGAAAAGCGGTAAAAGATCGCATTTTTTCATAATACGTGTATCAGTTTACTCTGGTGTTTTCGAAGAATTTAGAATTCTTTTTTACTTAGACGTGATATTACACTGTACGTTTTTCTAAAATATTGTTTTAACATTTTCCCTTATAATGGTGCTTTTTGACGTCCCACAAAATAAAGGCTTTGGAAAACATTGTGGGAGGTAAAGAAATTGCTTGTCAAAAGCAATTTCTTCATTTCCCACATTGGTTCCTACAAAGAGAGACCAAAAATTGTGAAATTACATTCGCTTGAAATTTTGACCAGTCTAAAATGCTGCCGTCTCGTAATAGGTTTAAATTGTAATTCAAAAAGTCCGGGTTTCTAGAGATATAATCTCAAACGTTAAAATCTCACTTTTTATGGAATAGTTTTGAAATGATTCCTCACCCAAAAAATCACACAATCTTTGGGAAATATTGTTCTAATTTGAATGTATCTGCATATCTTTATTTTCGAATAGGGAACGATTTTATCATGTTAATCGTGACGTGATTTCGGACAAACACTAGTATTTCGTCGATGTTATTCTACAACCTCGCAACTACAGCTAAGTTGAAGCTGTAGTTTCGAGATTTTATAACAACTCCGACAGTTTATACATACATAGCGACAAACCCAGTGTATCTTTAGAACAAGATTAATTACTTTTCAGTGAGACCTATCGTATAATACTTTTAAAATACAACAATGAAGACATCATTGGCTAGATTTGTTTTGTATGTGTATCTGATCATAATCTTGATAATGCTCGGACGCATGGCCAAATATCTGGTGGACGAATTCGTGTTTCAAACCCACAGCTTCAGCAAAGAGGACTGCCGAACTTGCCAGGGCTCAAACTCAAAACAGTACATACCGAAACATATACACCAAATCTTCTTCTTCGAAACTGATCCAGTGCTCCCGGCTCGTTTAGCCGAAGCTCAAAAAACGTGGATTAAAATGAATCCGGTATTTAATTACACACTTTGGAATAAGACATCTATAAATGAGTTGATAGATAGGGAGTATAAATGGATCCGTGAGATGTACGACTCGTACGATCACTGGGTAAAGCGGGCAGATGTGGCTAGATATTTAGTGGTCCATCATTATGGGGGCTGGTACGTTGATATGGATGTTAGATGTTTAAAAAGGTAAGATAGTTCAGACGTGGCTAGATATTTAGTGGTCCATCATTATGGGGGCTGGTACGTTGATATGGACGTTACATGTTTAAAAGGTAAGATAGTTTAGACATGGCTAGATATTTAGTGGTCCATCATTATGGGGGCTGGTACGTTGATATGGACGTTACATGTTTAAAAGGTAAGATAGTTTAGACATGGCTAGATATTTAGTGGTCCATCATTATGGGGGCTGGTACGTTGATATGGACGTTACATGTTTAAAAAGGTAAGATAGTTCAGACGTGGCTAGATATTTAGTGGTCCATCATTATGGGGGCTGGTACGTTGATATGGATGTTACATGTTTAAAAAGGTAAGATAGTTCAGACGTGGCTAGATATTTAGTGGTCCATTATTATGGGGGCTGGTACGTCGATATGGACGTTACATGTTTAAAAGGGTAAGATAGTTCAGACGTGGCTAGATATTTAGTGGTCCATTATTATGGGGGCTGGTACGTCGATATGGATGTTACATGTTTAAAAAGGTAATATAGTTCAGACGTGGCTAGATATTTAGTGGTCCATTATTATGGGGGCTGGTACGTCGATATGGATGTTAGATGTTTAAAAAGGTAAGAAAGTTCAGACGTGGCTAGATATTTAGTGGTCCATCATTATGGGGGCTGGTACATTGATATGGACGTTACATGTTTAAAAAGGTAAGATAGTTCAGACGTGGCTAGATATTTAGTGGTCCATCATTATGGGGGCTGGTACATTGATATGGACGTTACATGTTTAAAAGGGTAAGATAGTTCAGACGTGGCTAGATATTTAGTGGTCCATTATTATGGGGGCTGGTACGTCGATATGGATGTTACATGTTTAAAAAGATAAGATAGTTCAGACGTGGCTAGATATTTAGTGGTCCATTATTATGGGGGCTGGTACGTGGATATGGATGTTAGATGTTTAAAAAGGTAAGATAGTTCAGACGTGGCTAGATATTTAGTGGTCCATCATTATGGGGGCTGGTACATTGATATGGACGTTACATGTTTAAAAGGGTAAGATAGTTCAGACGTGGCTAGATATTTAGTGGTCCATTATTATGGGGGCTGGTACGTCGATATGGATGTTACATGTTTAAAAAGATAAGATAGTTCAGACGTGGCTAGATATTTAGTGGTCCATTATTATGGGGGCTGGTACGTCGATATGGATGTTACATGTTTAAAAAGATAAGATAGTTCAGACGTGGCTAGATATTTAGTGGTCCATCATTATGGGGGCTGGTACGTGGATATGGATGTTAGATGTTTAAAAAGGTAAGATAGTTCAGACGTGGCTAGATATTTAGTGGTCCATCATTATGGGGGCTGGTACATTGATATGGACGTTACATGTTTAAAAAGGCAAGATAGTTCAGACGTGGCTAGATATTTAGTGGTCCATCATTATGGGGGCTGGTACGTCGATATGGATGTTAGATGTTTAAAAAGGTAAGATAGTTCAGACGTGGCTAGATATTTAGTGGTCCATCATTATGGGGGCTGGTACGTCGATATGGATGTTACATGTTTAAAAAGGTAAGATAGTTCAGACGTGGCTAGATATTTAGTGGTCCATCATTATGGGGGCCGGTACGTCGATATGGATGTTACATGTTTAAAAAGGTAAGATAGTTCAGACGTGGCTAGATATTTAGTGGTCCATCATTATGGGGGCTGGTACGTTGATATGGATGTTACGTGTTTAAAAAGGTAAGATAGTTCAGACGTGGCTAGATATTTAGTGGTCCATCATTATGAGGGCTGGTACGTCGATATGGATGTTACATGTTTAAAAAGGTAAGATAGTTCAGACGTGGCTAGATATTTAGTGGTCCATCATTATGGGGGCTGGTACGTCGATATGGATGTTAGATGTTTAAAAAGGTAAGACAGTTCAGACGTGGCTAGATATTTAGTGGTTCATCATTATGGGGGCTGGTACGTCGATATGGATGTTACATGTTTAAAAAGGTAAGATAGTTCAGACGTGGCTAGATATTTAGAAGTCCATCATTATGGGGGCTGGTACGTCGATATGGATGTTACATGTTTAAAAAGGTAAGATAGTTCAGACGTGGCTAGATATTTAGTGGTCTATTACTATGGGGGCTGGTACGTCGATATGGATGTTACATATTTAAAAAGGTAAGATAGTTCAGACGTGGCTAGATATTTAGTGGTCCATCATTATGGGGGCTGGTACGTCGATATGGATGTTACATGTTTAAAAAGGTAAGATAGTTCAGACGTGGCTAGATATTTAGTGGTCCATCATTATGGGGGCTGGTACGTTGATACAGATGTTAGATGTTTAAAAAGGTAAGATAGTTCAGACGTGGCTAGATATTTAGTGGTCCATCATTATGGGGGCTGGTACGTCGATATGGATGTTACATATTTAAAAAGGTAAGATAGTTCAGACGTGGCTAGATATTTAGTGGTCCATCATTATGGGGGCTGGTACGTTGATATGGATGTTACATGTTTAAAAAGGTAAGATAGTTCAGACGTGGCAAGATATTTAGTGGTCCATCATTATGGGGGCTGGTACGTCGATATGGATGTTACATGTTTAAAAAGGTAAGATAGTTCAGACGTGGCTAGATATTTAGTGGTCCATCATTATGGGGGCTGGTACGTCGATATGGATGTTACATGTTTAAAAAGGTAAGATAGTTCAGACGTGGCTAGATATTTAGTGGTCCATCATTATGGGGGCTGGTACGTTGATATGGATGTTACATGTTTAAAAAGGTAAGATAGTTCAGACGTGGCTAGATATTTAGTGGTCCATCATTATGGGGGCTGGTACGTCGATATGGATGTTAGATGTTTAAAAAAGTAAGATAGGTCAGACGTGGCTAGATATTTAGTGGTCCATCATTATGGGGGCTGGTACGTCGATATGGATGTTACATGTTTAAAAAGGTAAGATAGTTCAGACGTGGCTAGATATTTAGTGGTCCATCATTATGGGGGCTGGTATGTGGATATGGATGTTAGATGTTTAAAAAGGTAAGATAGTTCAGACGTGGCTAGATATTTAGTGGTCCATCATTATGGGGGCTGGTACGTCGATATGGATGTTACATGTTTAAAAAGGTAATTAAGTTCAGACGTGGCTAGATATTTAGTGGTCCATCATTATGGGGGCTGGTACGTCGATATGGATGTTACATTTTTAAAAAGGTAAGATAGTTCAGACGTGGCTAGATATTTAGTGGTCCATCATTATGGGGGCTGGTACGTCGATATGGATGTTACATGTTTAAAAAGGTAATTAAGTTCAGACGTGGCTAGATATTTAGTGGTCCATCATTATGGAGGCTGGTACGTCGATATGGATGTTACGTGTTTAAAAAGGTAAGATAGTTCAGACGTGGCTAGATATTTGGTGCTCCATAATTATGGGGGCTGGTACGTTAATATGGATGTTACATGTTTAAAAAGGTAAGATAGTTCAGACGTGGCTAGATATTTAGTGGTCCATCATTATGGGGGCTGGTACGTTGATATGGATGTTACAAGTTTAAAAAGGTAAGATAGTTCAGACATGGCTAGATATTTAGTGGTCCATCATTATGGGGGCTGGTACGTCGATATGGATGTTACATGTTTAAAAAGGTAAGATAGTTCAGACGTGGCTAGATATTTAGTGGTCCATCATTATGGGGGCTGGTACGTCGATATGGATGTTACATGCTTAAAAAGGTAAGATAGTTCAGACGTGGCTAGATATTTAGTGGTCCATCATTATGGTGGCTGGTACGTCGATATGGATGTTACATGCTTAAAAAGGTAAGATAGTTCAGACGTGGCTAGATATTTGGTGCTCCATAATTATGGGGGCTGGTACGTCGATATGGATGTTACATGTTTTAAAAGGTAAGATAGTTCAGACGTGGCTAGATATTTAGTGGTCCATCATTATGGGGGCTGGTACGTTGATATGGATGTTACATGTTTAAAAAGGTAAGATAGTTCAGACGTGGCTAGATATTTAGTGGTCCATCATTATGGGGGCTGGTACGTCAATATGGATGTTAGATGTTTAAAAAGGTAAGATAGTTCAGACGTGGCTAGATATTTAGTGGTCCATCATTATGGGGGCGGGTACGTCGATATGGATGTTACATGCTTAAAAAGGTAAGATAGTTCAGACGTGGCTAGATATTTAGTGGTCCATTATTATGGGGGCTGGTACGTTGATATGGATGTTACATGTTTAAAAAGGTAAGGTAGTTCAGACGTGGCTAGATATTTAGTGGTCCATCATTATGGGGGCTGGTACGTCGATATGGATGTTACATGTTTAAAAAGGTAAGATAGTTCAGATGTGGCTAGATATTTAGTGATCCATCATTATGGGGGCTGGTACGTCGATATGGATGTTACATGTTTAAAAAGGTAAGATAGTTCAGACGTGGCTAGATATTTAGTGGTCCATCATTATGGGGGCTGGTACGTTGATATGAATTTTAGATGTTTAAAAAGGTAAGATAGTTCAGACGTGGCTAGATATTTAGTGGTCCATCATTATGGGGGCTGGTACGTCGATATGGATGTTACAAGTTTAAAAAGGTAAGATAGTTCAGATATGGCTAGATATTTAGTGGTCCATCATTATGGGGGCTGGTACGTCGATATGGATGTTAAATGATTGAAAAGGTAAGATAGATCAGACGTGGCTAGATATTTAGTGGTCCATCATTATGGGGGCTGGTACGTTGATATGGATGTTACATGTTTAAAAAGGTAAGATAGTTCAGACGTGGCTAGATATTTAGTGGTCCATCATTATGGGGGCTGGTACGTCGATATGGATGTTACATATTTAAAAAGGTAAGATAGTTCAGACGTGGCTAGATATTTAGTGGTCCATCATTATGGGGGCTGGTACGTCGATATGGATGTTAGATGTTTAAAAAGGTAAGATAGTTCAGACGTGGCTAGATATTTAGTTGTCCATCATTATGGGGGCTGGTACGTCGATATGGATGTTACATGTTTAAAAAGGTAAGATAGTTCAGACGTGGCTAGATATTTGGTGGTCCATCATTATGGGGGCTGGTATGTGGATATGGATGTTAGATGTTTAAAAAGGAAAGATAGTTCAGACGTGGCTAGATATTTAGTGGTCCATCATTATGGGGGCTGGTACGTCGATATGGATGTTACATGTTTAAAAAGGTAAGATAGTTCAGACGTGGCTAGATATTTAGTGGTCCATCATTATGGGGGCTGGTACGTCGATATGGATGTTAGATGTTACATGTTTAAAAAGGTAAGATAGTTCAGACGTGGCTAGATATTTAGTGGTCCATCATTATGGGGGCTGGTACGTTGATATGGACGTTACATATTTAAAAAGGTAAGATAGTTCAGACGTGGCTAGATATTTAGTGGTCCATCATTATGGGGGCTGGTACGTCGATATGGATGTTACATGTTTAAGAAGGTAAGATAGTTCAGACGTGGCTAGATATTTAGTGGTCCATCATTATGGGGGCTGGTACGTTGATATGGATGTTACATGTTTAAAAAGGTAAGATAGTTCAGACGTGGCTAGATATTTAGTGGTCCATCATTATGGGGGCTGGTACGTCAATATGGATGTTAGATGTTTGAAAAGGTAAGGTAGTTCAGACGTGGCTAGATATTTAGTGGTCCATCATTATGGGGGCTGGTACGTCGATATGGATGTTACATGTTTGAAAAGGTAAGATAGTTCAGACGTGGCTAGATATTTAGTGGTCCATCATTATGGGGGCTGGTACGTCGATATGGATGTTACATATTTAAAAAGGTAAGATAGTTCAGACGTGGCTAGATATTTAGTGGTCCATCATTATGGGGGCTGGTACGTTGATATGGATGTTACATGTTTAAAAAGGTAAGATAGTTCAGACGTGTCTAGATATTTAGTGGTCCATCATTATGGGGGCTGGTATGTTGATATGGATGTTACATGTTTAAAAAGGTAAGATAGTTCAGACGTGGCTAGATATTTAGTGGTCCATCATTATGGTGGCTGGTATGTTGATATGGATGTTACATGTTTAAAAAGGTAAGATAGTTCAGACGTGGCTAGATATTTAGTGGTCCATCATTATGGGGGCTGGTACGTTGATATGGATGTTACATGTTTAAAAAAGTAAGATAGTTCAGACGTGGCTAGATATTTAGTGGTCCATCATTATGGGGGCTGGTACGTTGATATGGATGTTACATGTTTAAAAAGGTAAGATAGTTCAGACGTGGCAAGATATTTAGTGGTCCATCATTATGGGGGCTGGTACGTCGATATGGATGTTACATGTTTAAAAAGGTAAGATAGTTCAGACGTGGCTAGATATTTAGTGGTCCATCATTATGGGGGCTTGGTATGTTGATATGGATGGCACATGTTTAAAAAGGTAAGACTGATTACAGGACTTCTCATATCATTTATCGTAACCCTTTCCCAAAATTAGAAAATTAAGACGAGTTGGATTGTAGCCTACATGTAATATTAATGAGCTATTAGCTTGCATTCATCAGATTGTTTGTTGTGGGTATTATTGCAAAACCTCGTAACTCCAGCTTTATTCAAGCTGTAGTTACGAGGTGTTGTAATAACACAGACGATAAATGCAGGGGCCTGTTTCATCAAAACATTTAAGTCGTATTTTTGACTTACCGATGTCTTAAAAATCGCTTAAGACAACAATCGCATAACCCTGGTTTTGATAGAACGGCGATTCGCGTTTCTTACCCTAAGCTTGCCGTAAGTCGTCGGTAAGTCAAAAATACGACTTAAATGTTTTGATGAAACATGCCCCAGGGCCTGACCTAGATCAATGTTGGTCTTAAATTTCGTAGGAGCATCACTAGAGCTCAGCATATATATATATATCACTGGTGCTGAACTCGGCCAAAGCGTTAGACGATTTTTCGCGATTATAGTATTCAGTCGGTGTTGTTATTAAATATCGTAACTAAGGCTTCGATTAATCCGTAGATACGAGATTTTATAACAACACAGACGGTTTGTCAATACATATCGCTAAACCCGGTCTATTTTTAGAACAAATTCATTGTTATTAGAAAAACTATCCAATCAGATCTTTAAACTCACATTTTCACGCAAAATAACTGTACCTTGTATTCGCGAAAAACGTCCCTCGCTTTGGCCGAGTTCACCACCAGTGTATATATTCTAGACGAAACCTTTTAGTCAGGGGTCGTGAGTTCGAATCCCTGCTCAGCCAATATATCATATGAGATTTCGCAAAGGTCATCTGTTTCTCCGCAATGAATCTATGTAGGATGAGCAAACTAATGCCTCTGATCAGATAGTGTGTTTGAACTGGTGCGAGAAGTACAGGGAACACATGGTTATTTGCACCAGCTGCTACTATATAACAATGGAAATTCTTCAAATAATAAAAAATGGACAGAATTGTAAGGGAGAAAACAAATGACATACTGGACTAATCTTATAGGGGTTATTTCCCTTGCATACAAATATCGTTGCTTTCAACATAACGTCGGTGTAAATGCAAAACCTCGTATGTCGATTTGTGCGATTTTCAAAGTACAAAAGTTTGTGCCAAGTTTAGACATTTCTCGCATTATGAGATATTGGTACGGATCAGTATTAATTACACATCATTTGTGAACAATATGTCCAAATTTCAAGTAAAACGTTTTAGTTTGGTAAAAGTTATAACTCTTTTTTTCCCTCCCTTTTAAAATTTTCCAAAAACGAGATGCGAGGTTTTGCAATTACAAAAACGACTTTCAGTTACGAGGTTGTTGTTGCGATTTTCAAAGTACATTCTTGTGTGTCCAGTTAAGACAATTCTTGCAGGTTTTGAGATATTTTTACTGATCAGTATTAATGGCATTATTATATGTGAACAATATGTCCAAATTTCAAGTAAAACCTTTCAGTTTGAGAAAAGTTATAACACTTTTTCTTCCCCTTTAAAATCTTCCAAAAACAAGATACGAGGTTTTGCATTAACAACGACTAACGCCTTTCTTTGGGGCTGATATCTTGAAAATAGTTCGAAGTAATACTATTGAAATTTTCCAAATCAAATAAGTCAACTATCGTACGATAACGGGGAATTGACCAAACGCCGACTGTCAATCAAAAACATCGATTAGCCAATGGACGATCAGAAAACTGTTATGCCCCAATTGTTCTTCGTTGCACGTGTTATTGTATCGATTTATTGACTGACAATCAAAACAATCGACATGCCAATGGCAAAGAATTTTGTGCTAACAATAGACTAGGTTCACTGTTATGTTTTGATAAACCGTCGGTGTTGTTATAAAATCTCGTAACTACGGCTTAAATGAAGCCGTAGTTACGAGATTTTATAGCAACACCTACGAAATACTATTTTGTTTGTCCGAATTTACGGCACGAATAACTGGATAAATCGTTCCCTATTAACGATCACATCCCCATTGTTTGTCTTAAATTATATGTTGGGCGGAGCGATCTGTCGATTGGCGTTTGGTCAATTGGGTTATATGGCTACAAAGACGGGGAATCACGTGACGCAACAACAAAAATTGCATCAAGATGTATTGACTGTGTAAATAAGTGACCGATTTGAATTTGGTTTGAAACAGAAAAGGTGTAAAATGCTAGGGATTTGATAGGTAAGGCAGATCTTCCAAATCAGTCGCTCAGGGGCCTGTTTCTTCAAAAAATTTTGACTTACATATGTCTTTAAAATCGATTAAAACAACAATCGCAGAACACAGCCCTGCGTTCAGTAAGACAAAACATTAGCTAACAGTTAGCCGTTTCATTCGGAATTCTCGGTCTATTCTGTCAAATTTGGGTCAAAGAAGTTGCGAATGTTGATAACGTTAGCTTACAGTTTATCTACTGAACGCAGCCCAGGTCTTGATAAATTGGTATTACGCGTTTCTGGTCCTTCAGGTATACAGCCCATCATTAAAAACACCAATTTCTAGCCATACGAAATGCATCAAATTACACAAACTTGTAAATACACTGCACATTAGTTGATTCGCTGTGTCGGATTTCAAGATTAAGCTTCAAGAAGAAAATAAGATACAAATATTATATTTTTTATTCTATATTCATTTACAAGGGAGGTAATTTTGAACATTTTTTGTCACATATTTCCAAAAGTATGCATTAATTCAAAATTCTAAACTGTTCCAATTGTTTGTATTTGGAATGGAAATGTAACACAGTTTAAGAATTATTGGCACTTTTCAAATTTCGCCTCTGGCTCTTCAGTGCTAATGATGGGCCATATACCTTAAAACTTGTTGTAAGTCATCGGTAAGACAAAAATACGTCTAAAATATTTTGATGAAAATGGCCCCACGTGTATCGAATTCCAATATCTCTAGGTTATTAAAAGCCCGATTTGATTTTGAAAAGAAGGAAGTCTACTGCAATAGCTTATAGCCTCTCACGAACTGAGAGAATTCGTGATTTTATCCTTTCACTTGTGACAAACGCAGTTTTGTGGTTGTTCAATTAGCCTATTTCCACTACGACCCCCCCCCCCACACACACACACGCAACAGCCACCGGAAGTCGTCCTAAGAGGCAAAATGCGATATCATTAAACGGGGAACGTTTGACTGTAAATCCAATAAAATAACCATCTTACCGGCTAAACAACGAATTTGCGTGTTGAAATCATTTGGAGGGGGATTGTAAACGTAGGATAATAAAAGTCTATTTCATTAAATAATATAGAATTTTAATAAAATATAATTTTGATTCATTTTTTTTCTATAAAACGATACTCTAATGTACATTAGACACTCTCGTTATGTCGAAATCAGAAGAGCCGTCAAATACATAAACATATCCGAAGTTCGACAAATCCGATTTTGTTAAGTCCCAATTAAAATGATAACTGACCATTTTTGGTACCGATCAAGTATTTCATAATTGAAATAAAGTAAGAAAAGGAAATAAGTTGCTCCATACGAGCAGTTTCTATCCTTCTCCTACTATATTTCCACGGTTATATTATTTCGAAATAATTTCGTTTGATTTTTTATAACCATCGAAGAGGACGGGGCCAATTTTTCACTTCGACTTGAAAAGATATTCGACTCATCCGATGTCGACAAAACGAGTGTTAGCTGTACTATGTTATAAGACTATGATATAAATTAACAAACATTTATATAGACATATGATTTCTAACATTTCATCACCTACCAAAAACATACACCGGATTTGGGTGACCACTCTGCCTTTGCAAAATATTAAAGGAAAAAAATAACTGCTCATGCTTAAAATTTTCTGGTAATCCTTGGTTTAAATCTTATCCGACAATAACACTACATGTATTTTCTTTTCTTACTCTCTCCAAAACGGCAAAAGTAGGACTGGTCTAAGTTGAAAGCTGTTACAAACGACAGAATTAATGATAGAATATCAATTATATATGGTCATAGAGTCACATCTTGAAAAGTACAGGAAGAAAAGGAGAAAATTTCAAATTTTATTGTAATACCTTTCAAACTTGTCTTGACTAGGGAAGTTATCAGTAGTCCTTGTTTAGGAAACGCCTTAGTAACTAGATCTATTTTGCTTTTGTTTTTTAAGTATGCATGTATACTAATCGGGATTTTCTATTTTGGAACACACATTCACAATTTATACGTTTGCCATTCTTTCAGACGCAAATAATAATGCGATTGGTTAATCAATATTTTGATAGGGCATACTTTTCAATAAGCTGTGTTTCTGCTAACGTGTCAAAACTCGGTCCTTGTTTCTCGAACAAACTTTTAAGTACATACTTATGATAACATGCTCATCTTTTATGAAATACTCTCCAACGGTGAACGGTAATCGATTGAAGGTCACGTGAATTTCGTGTGATTTGAGTACGGTGCTCAGATATGATTCTGATAACGTACGTAAAGTGACATTTCAGAATTTTTTGTCATAAATTTTACTTTTATTTGCATCTGAAAGAGCCTATTTCCTTATGAAAATTCTGAAAATTTCAAGCCAAAACATTGCGCCGTTTACGAAAAATATATATTTTTGTGTTAAAATTAAACAAATTGTTGTGGACAACAGTTCGGATTTATATGGAATCTATCAATTTTTGTCTCAACTTTAAATGCGTGTTTCTCGCCTATTAGCAACAGCTTGAAAAAAAAAACTTATAACATTTATACTCATTAGAATAAATAATCTAGGCATCAAGACATACTTTAAAAAGTTGAAATGGGAATGAAATGTCCCTTTAAGGTTTTTTGTGTGTGTTTTTTTTTTTTTTTTTTTTTTTTTTCGAGAAACCGGGACCGGGTCTGTACGTCTGTTAATCTGGTATTGACAAATGTACGTCATATGATTCTTTAATGTATGTACAATAATATCCTGATACATTTCAAGCGTCGGTATCGTCGTGAATCGTTATATTTTACCTTTAATGGCAATAAAACGGCAGATTCGATGAAAAATTGGGTCTATCGGGCTAACGGAAACACACCTATTTACACATTAAAACATTAATTTGACATATTTTTGGAGTATTCCATTTCGACGTTACACAATGACGTCAGCTTACAATCATTTTCCCTCTTGGAGACGAAGGTCTACTGTTTGATTTTTTAGTTCTATATTTATACAATGCGCAAAGTGCGCATGACAGAAATGATGCTAAAAATAGTAACGTCCAGAATTCCGTGACGTGATTGTAGAAATGCCACACAATAATCCCGTCCCAGCTGTGCCAGCTAGATCGGTGCATCAGTCCGAGATATTGTGAATGATTGGTTATTTTGAGTAGATCTTCCTTATATGGATAGTTTAGAAATCGTCCCCACATGAACATCGGACCTGCAAGAAAGTAAAATATCGCTGATTTTCTGCCAAAAACTCGTATTTACAGCTTTAATATATCGCTGCTTTTCAACAAAAAACATCGCACATGTAACTGCAATTTAAAACAAGCTGTAGTTACGAGGTTTTTGTTGCAATGCACTGATATGATTTTGACAAAAAGCAGTAGATCTACATATCTTTGGCGTGTTTAAGCTGTAGTTGTGAGAATTATGCTGAAAATCGACGAATTACAACTGTCTTTCTGATCGATGAAGTAGACCATTAAACCTTTCCAAAGACAAAGCTGTCCCAAAATTTTGAGACATCTTTGAATTTGAAAAAAGAATCGGAATTATTTTTGTCATCTGGTAATTGGTTCAGGGGGTTCGGTCTCTTTTTTGAAAATGGGAAAATTTGATGGGTTTTGGTGGTATCTGGGGTCTGTTTCCCCCAGTTTTTCTCAGAAAGACCACACTTGCAAAAAATGTTTAAGCCCTGGTTTCCAGGCCTCCGCCTAGGCACGAGCTTGCTTAGTAACACATCCCTTGCGTTGATTGGTATAATTTTATAGCTCTTTTAAAGGGAACCACTTTCGTTTTGACAATTTCTCTGGGAGATTCAATCAAATTCAGAACCATTTTAAAAGATATATATATCGATGATACCTACCAGTAGAAAACATTGTTGACATATAGGGAAACGGGTACCAGCGGTTGGCTGCCGGAAGTCCATTGATCACGTGACCAATGAAAGGATGTTTCGGAGCTACTCCGATAAAATCGTTTGAACACCCGTCTGGCAATGTCCATCGTAACACGAGGCTTTTATTCTGTTGATTGGCCACGTTGGTTAGATTGTCTATGCTGAAACAAAAAGATGAATATTGTCGTTGTTATTGCAAAACCTCGTAACTACAGCTTATATCAAGCTGTAGTTACGAGGTTTAGCAATAACACCGATGATGTTCTAAAGCCTTTTCCCAAACAAAAAATAGGTAAATCCAAGTTCAAATCTGCTGCACTCGATAAAATGGACGTTGATAAAAAAGGACATACTATTGCATGGAAACGATTGAGACAAAAGAGGTAATGCTATTTATCAGCCTTTTCTTCTTTTGCCTTAATGTTTTTTTCCCAAAGCATTTCCTATCAGCGGAGTCAGATCACTGTCTTTTTTGAGAATGGAGTTTAAAAATTAAACTCGCAACGAAATTTAAGAATCATTAAAAAAAAACAATAATTAAATTGTTGAAACAGCCCTCTGACAGAGTCCAGCGTAGTATACCTCACGAGAAATGGCCTGGCAGAGCATCCCATTCGATAAGCATTGGCTGCTCTGCCAGGTCATATAGGGCTTATATTACATTCTGTTACTATAAATTGTAACATGTTCGCCTAAAATCGGCCAGATATCGGCCAGGCCAAAAAAGCTATATCCACGTGAATCCTTATCAGCGGGCAGATATGCGATATCAGCCCGCTGCTAAGGAATTTATTCTAAAAATGTAAGTTACAGATCTTTTGCATGTGCCTTTCCGTGACGGAAAAACGTCAATGACGTCAAAAAAACGCAATGATATTTACAATTATTGCCTAAAATATGTGTTTTGGGGCCGTTATCGACATTGAATAACGAGAAGAAACCGGTCCGATATCGTGAAAACCGGTCTATATTCAGTGCGATATCGGACCGGTTTTGCACTCAAATATCCTCGATTTGATCCTTCAAAATAAACAATTATCTCTTTTCCCGCAAAATTCTCAACGTCTTACGTTAAATCAGCGACGTTCGCCTTTTGGCGCCAATTTATGACGTAACGTCGTTTTACCGACGTCACGCATAACAAAAAATTCTTGGAAGATTTATCAGAACAAAACAACAATGGCGGACATTTTCTTATCTCACCTCGGTTCATTTTTCGCACATATCAAGGGGTTTGGGGTAAGTAATCATTGGAATTTTATGCTTTTTATGCAATAATAGCGTCAATTCACGTATTTTTCGGTCGTTAACATTCGCAGAGGCCCGCAAAATACGAAAACGATCCTCGTGCTTCGCACTCGGTCGTTAACGTATTTCTTGGGCCTCTGCGAATGTTAACGACCTCAAAAACGTGAATTAACCCTATAAAATTGTCGTAACGTTATTTTTCTTAACTTCAATCGCGATTAATGTAAAAATGTATGAAATTGAGTTTATATCAACAAGAACATCTGTTAACTTTGTTTAAAGATAGCATGTAAACATCGAATGAAGTTTTTTTTTTTTTTTTTTCACAATAAGAATACAATATACAGATTATTACACGGCAGATTCGGACCGGAGAGTGATATCGGTCCTTACCTCGATATCTGCCCTCGGTCTAAAGACCTCGGTGCAGATATCACGGTTGTGGGCCGATATTACTCCATGGCCCTCATTAGCCGTGTAATAATCTCTTATTATTTTGTTGGTTGGCCACATTTGTAAGATTATCTATGCTGAAAAGAGAAGATGGATAATCTTAAGACTTTCTCATACAACACCATTTTACTTTGTGGATAAACCGCGATGCCTTTGCGAAACGTTCACACCGAATCCCATTATTTCTTCAAATATTCAAGCGAGAGCACCTAAAATGATTTCGCTTGAATGTTTAAAGAAACCATGGGATTCGGTGTAGAGTGAGATAGAATCGGGAATGAACCTCTAAAATACGCGTATGGTATCTCGTCACAATAGGTAGACTACAGGCTGATTATTTGTTCGATGTGAACGTTTTTTGATGTGAACGTTTCCCAAAAGCTGTGTGGGTTAGCCAACGTGTTTTAGATTGGTCCAATTTCAAAGTGGAGATGTGGACATTATACAAAAAGGATTACATTAAGATATTACTAATTATCAACATTTTTGTTGTTTTGCCTCGAAGTTTTCCCAAAAGTTTCCTATTAGAATCGTAAGAACCAAGTCTTGTTTTGGAATGAGTGTTAAATTCATCGCGATGTAATCTCAAGGTACACATGCACATCGTCGCTTTTCCACGAAAAACTCATAACTGCAGCTTGTTTTAAGCTGCAGTTACGAGGTTTTTGTTGAAAAAGATCGACATGTTTGTTTATATTCAGTTCCACGGGCGGTGATAACGAGACTCAATCATGATACATTTTCCTTTATCTTTGACAACAGACATAAATATTATTTTCTAGATTGAAATAGCTCATAAAAAATGACCTGACAGAGCATCTCTAGCTAATAGCTTGAATTGCTCTGCCAGTTCATTCATTGTGAGTTACACGCAATACTGTCTGATTCACTTTGATACCAGGATCTCTCAATACCAATAGATGTCGCCTAAGTCGATTATCATCTATCTCGTTTGGGTGTTCTGGGCTAACTACTTTCAAGATGTCAGCGCCCAGCGCACATGGTGCATACTGTCACCCGGCACAAAATGCTTACAGCAAAATGAATAATCAGATTTGAATTAATTCTTTTATCCGATCAAATTTAGACGAAAAGTAAACTTTATTTTGCAGCAAATCTAGCTTTGCTTGCAATTTTCTGCTTGCTACTTTTTGGCGACAGGATTTCAGAGTTCTACGCACTGCGTAGTGATTAAGTCAAAATAGGATAAAGTGATGCGTCAAATCAGTCAGTCCGAAAATGAAAAAAAAATAGACTGGGAATTTTAGAATGACTACTTAGTCAATGGGATCTCTCCTCATTACGTTGTCAAGGCTGAGAACGGTCGTGAAAAGTGATTCACATCACCTGTGCAAGAAATTGAGAGGGCACGTCTCGTTATCGAAATAACCCCCAGAATAAAATATTGAAATAAAATAAATAAGGAACATAAAAAGATATTTCTTAGAGAATATGGTAAACAGTACTGTTGATTTAAAAACTCTCAATTCAAAATTTCGACAGTCTTTTTTAATCTGCTTGAAAAAGGGCAAATTTGTCGAAATATTGAATTGAGTGTGTTTCTATCAAGTCTAAGGAAATAAGTAAATGGATATTTGTTGACGAAATTAAAAGAAATTATATCATAAAGTCACGTGATTACCCCTTTGATATCATAATCAGAGATAATGCGTGTCATAAATGCGTTTATTAACTAATAAATCATTAATTCTTGTCAAACGACTTTAGATCGCTTTCAAACTGTTGCCATGGTAACATAATCATGAAAGACTCAAATCCGGAAATATTTGTCATAATATCATAGCTAAACCCTTTTAGATCTATTACGTTGATCATTGACACATAATTTTGATGACATACATGTATCTGAAACCATGTTGCAGACGACAATATATGAAAGGCAAATCTACAGACAAGAGCAGATGACGGATTTTCAAAATTCATTAGTTCATTAAATGTTCATCAAATTCTATGTTGTTGGTACTCATTTGAATCGTCTTGTGTAGACGATTCAAATGAACACATCAACGTAAGGTTTGAATTTTTAATGAAATATTTAGAATTCATTTTGTGTCTCTAACATGTTGCTCTTGATAGGATTCGTTTACATGTACAATATAGCAGCAATGCTTGTCATTCCTTCTTATTTCTAAATTTTATCCAAAGATCCAAGAATTACAATGTCTATGACCCACGTGACTTTTGACGTCCGTCAAAGTTTGGTCTGGATTGAGAAACACACGTACAAAAGAAATACATGTTCCTCTTAGGCCTGTAAAAACAGCGTTTATAGGTCGGGATAAAGCCCCTCTGCCCCCCCCCCCTACCCCCACTCCTAAGTATTGGCCAAAATGCTGAACTATCTGTCTTTTACACTGAAAGTTTAGTGAAAACCCAATTTAGCCCCTCTAATATTTAGACGCTGGCACGGACAGCGAGCCCTAATTTTAAAATTTACCAAACGCCGACTGTCAATCAAAAACATCGATTAGCCAATGGACGATCACAAAAATGTTATGACCCAATTGTTCATCGTTGCACGTGGTTTTGTATCGATTTATCGATTGACAATGAAAACAATCGACATACCAATGGCAAAGAATTTTGTGCTAACAATAGACTAGGTTCACAGTCATGTTTTGATAAACCGTGTCAGTGTTGTTATAAAATCTCGTAACTACGGCTTAAATAAAGCCGTAGTTACGAGATTTTATAACAACAACTACGAAATACTAC
This sequence comes from Fragum sueziense, assembly GCA_963680895.1. NCBI lineage: Eukaryota > Metazoa > Mollusca > Bivalvia > Cardiida > Cardiidae > Fragum > Fragum sueziense. Next base: position 25,147,114 of record OY804610.1, read on the forward strand.
TTTGTTTGTCCGAATTTAAGTCACGATTAACTGGATAAAATCGTTCCCTATTACCGACCACATGCACATTGTTTGCCTTAAATTCTATGTTGGGCGGAGCGATCTGTCGATTGGCGTTTTGTCAATTGCTTCCTACCGACATGTCTCACAATTCGGGTACGAATATAATTGTACATGATATTGTCAATGAACACTTCCTCATTCCAGACATGATTGTTATCATCCGTAGAACAATGTTCAAATCTTTATTCATGAGACTCAAGTATAGTTATTACAGTGCTTATACCTGGCCCGTAGGAACCAATCTAATATTGGGTGAGCTAAAGCCCCAATGTCTGAATATGGGTGGGTGGGGGGTGCTACATTTGATATTCCTTAAATTTTCATGAAATAAGGAAAATTTGGCATTATTGGCAATCTTGGTTGGGGGCCTAGTGCCCCAAAGCCCCCTGTTCATACGGGCATGAATACAAATGATCATGCATGTTTGTTACCCGGAAAAGAGCAGTGAGCCAATCAATATTGGCTTGCTGACGCAGTATGCACTGTGAAAAAAGCCAGATAACGCTGTTTTTTTTCAACGAAAAGCACATAACTGCAGCTTAAAACAAGCTGCAGTTATGAGGTTTTCATTGAAAAGCGGCGATAAGTTCTAGATTCTTGATTGCCCACTCGAAGTCGATCCTTGTATAAATTGCCAGTCACGAAAGCGACGTATTAAGTTATAAATTGGGCTACAAAATCTAGGACACCGATCAAGGGATTGAGATGGGTGTTAAACAGTTGTAAGTGAATATAAAATTCAAGTGCATTATGTAAGTCAAGTAGATGAAATATATAGTCGATTTTCAACGAAAACCTCGTAAATGCAGCTTAAAACATGCTACAGTTACGAGGTTTACGTTGGAATGCATCGATATACACGCACAGGGCAATAAATAGAAGGGGTACATGCATTCTAAATTTGTTATTTCAAATCCAAACCCTATGTCCATGTTGTTCACTTACAGTTATTGTAACATAATCACTGGTGGTGAACTAAAACAATTTTCGCTACAACAAGGTATAGATATTTTGCGTTTAAATGTGAGTTTATAGATTTTTTTTCTAATTACAACGAACTTGTTCTAAAAACAAACCAGGTTTACCGTTTTGTATTGACAAACTGTCGGTGTTGTTATAAAATCGCGTAACAACGGCTTCGATAAAGCCGTATAAACGATTCAAAATCTTTTACTAATGAGGGAATAGACCGATAACAGAAAATAGGGGTGGCAGGATGTATATTTGACTATTTATAGTAACAACTTATACACACTGATACCTGTTCAACCCTAAAATAAACCAAAATATTTGTATCGATTCTCGTTTAACTTTGAATGTATAATAGTTACGATATTTTATAACAACACCGACGGAATACATTGATCGCGAAAAAACGTCCCACGCTTTGGCCGAGTTCACCACCAGTGGTAATGTAGACAGTTTTACCTATTCCCGACAAAAATGAAGAGGGTCCAACTTGAAAACGATACTGTTCTGTTGCATAAAAAACTTGTATGTTCGTAAAGCGTTTATACGGTATAGAAAACCTGGTTATCGACATTTTTCCCCTTTTGTTTCCATGTTTCCTCCAATCTTTTCTGTGAGGGACATAGAAATCAGATATCATTTTTGAAAGGGCTAACGAAAATACCATTAAGTTATTAAATCATAAAATTGACCGCCAACCTCCGAAATGCTGATCATATGTCTACTTCAATATTTGTAAACATGGTATTTAGGTCGAAAGTCTATATAACATGGCTTTTCAACGAAAACCTCGTAACTGCAGCTTGTTTTAAGCTGCAGTTACGAGGTTTTCGTTGAACAACAGCGATAACCTAGATAACATTTTACGTTCGATACTAATATCTTTAGTGCACCAATAATTTAACCCTTGCCCAAACAAATCCTGGTTTTGCTGTTATCAATCCAAAGATTACATTTTGTGGAAATCGTCGACAGAAACAAGAAACTGATTATTTCAATCATTTTCTTCTTTTTAACATTTTAATTCCTTCCTAATATAAACAAGTTGAACAATATCAGCATTTTTTTCTTTTATCTCAAATTTTCCCAAACCTTTTCTTATAATTATGTACGTCAAAATTAGGTCTTGTTTTAGAAAGGCTTAAACAAACAGAAACTATTGAGGCAAAATCATCAGCATTTTCTTCTGTTACCGCAATGTTTTTCTTTAAAGGAAAAATTATGTCTTGTTTGGGAAAGGGTTAAATAAACAAAGTCAATCAATAATGATAAGAAGTCGTTAATAAAACTGGGTGGTATTTAATGTGTCAAATAGTGTAGCAAAAGAATGTAATCTTTTCTCGAACATTTATTTTCACTGTGGTCAAAAACCAATTACTATAAAGTGGAACAAAACAGTTAGTGAATTAAAGCAGTTGACTTATTGCACTGGGGTTAATGGCGTGGTATAACAGCTGCAGTTGCCGAAAACCTATAATAAATCTGTTCACACGTTGTCGTTTTGAAAATTGTTGGAAGCAAAGAATGCGGAAATATTCCAGGGAATTCCTGGATGTGGTGGATCTAATAGATAAAGTTAATGGCCCAAAGACGTCCGACCAATTTCAGTTGCAAGCAAATAACACTGCTTGCCAATAACTTTTTATAATGACATTTCACGATTATTTTTACATTAATTTTACTTTTGTTTTATCTAAAAGAGCACGTTTTCTTTTGAAAATTCTGAGAATTTCAAACCAAAACATTGAACCGTTTACAAGAAATATATATTTTTGTGCTAGAAATAAACAAATTGTTGTGGACAACAGTTCAGATTTATATAGAATTTGTCTTTTCTGTCTCAACTTTGAAGGTGTATTTTTCGCTTATAAATAACAATTTCAAAAAACTGATAGCATTTCTACGCATTAGAATAAACAATTTTTGCATTAAGACATGTTTAAAAAAATGAAATAAATGTGAAATGTCACTTTAATCGGGTGTTGTTTACATGTAGACATCTCCACATCCAGCAAATTCCTGGCGCTTTCCTCTTTCTCTGCTTATAACCCTTTTCAAATCGGTCATACATGAATCCTTTCCCAAACTGTTCTTTTCCAAAGCTTAATATGTAGACTTCAAAGTTGATGTTCATAAATGTAGAGTTCCTGTATGACATAGCACAGAAATTCTTAGAATTTTCTACTTTTGACTCAATGTTTCTCTAGGCCTATTTCCTGGTGGACATTCAAAGAAGGTATTTTGGGGGAGAAGGTTAACACAATTAGGCTACCTAAAGTTACGTTGGATCACGCGATTCTCCGCCATATTTTTCAATGTTTTCTTGTGCCTTTTCCTTTAGGGACGTAAAACAGATCTTGTTTTGGAAAAGGACTTAAAAACTGAATTATCGATGATTATGTTTTGTCACATAATTTCCCACTGTGTTTTTTAATGTTTTATCAAGCCTTTTCCCATCAGAGACGTCAAAATCGGAGCCGCGTTCTTTAGAGCGATGACGTCATTTGTATGAAGTATGGAACATTCGGAACACCTCGCTTATAATCTCGGTCTCAAAGACGCTGTATCAAAAACATCTTAAGAAATCTTAAAAAATCTCGCTCTAGAGAACGCGCCTCGGGTCTTGGTTGGGCACGGGGCTGACAGAATTGTCGATTTATTTTGTACCCATAAAGTCTTACGGGGGAATGCTCCAGTTTTTCGGAACACTCGGTCATTACTGTAGTAAATTGAATGTTTCGTGCCAATATGTTTCGCTACCGTATTTTCAATAATATAACACATCATTACAATTTACCGTTTTCGACGGCAAAAGTGTATTTATTATGCACAACTGATTTCCTCAAGATGGAAATCGATTATTAGATTATCGATTATTAGGGCAAGACAGTCGTAAGAGTGTATGCAGTTACCACTGTTTTGCGTCAATTTGTTCATGTATTGCTGATAAAAATTGCTGTATTTCACAAATAAGTGCACTGACATATACATTTTCTTTTTGAATTATTACCAGGATATGTTGCCTAATACAATGAGGGAGTTTTGTCAAATTCTATTATGTAGAACTTTAAAAATATGCAAATTTTGACATAAAACACTCCAGTTTTGTTGATCTAACCGAACACGTTAGCATGCTGTTTTATACATTTACGCGTTTAAAATAGCACATATTTTGTTCTTATTAAATGTAAGACGTTACTTTGAATTCGTTTTCGAGACTAAACGATGAATATACAGCATTTTATTACCATCTTAGTGACCATGGGCTGGTGCAAAAAATTGTGCATTTTTTCGATGCAGGGGTATGTGATACGAATGCCTATAAAATTCAAACAAGATCGCTGACCATCCATTTTTATTTTATTTTTCAATTTGTAATAACATGTAATTTCAACATACAAGATACAAATGAGCCGGGATCTGGAAAAACGTCCTTTATAGCATTTTAAGAAAATGAGTTTCAAGATCAGCCTGTTGTCAAATGCAATTCAGTGTGTATCTTTGCTGCTCTCTTTAAATTACTATAGGTCACGAAGAAGCTATTGGAGAACAATATGGATCCTGATCAGAGTGTGTGTGTATGCACAGGCTTATTTGGATCTATGTTGGGCTCAAAAGCTTTAAAGGACGTTTTCCCAGATCCTGGCTCAAATAAATTCTATTATTGGGAAAAAATTTAGGAAACTGGAGCATTCCCCCTTAAAAGTTGAAAATTTCAGTCAAATGGAAATTGTCGTCTACAACACCATTTAATTGTGACTGGTCTAACATTTTGCCGTCTGTTAATTGGCTAAAAAATTAAAATCCAAGGGCGGATCTAGAGGGGTCGAGGGGGTGGGGGGGGGGGGTAGGTGGGTTTCCGGACCCAACTCTAGCATTGGCCAAAAATCAAATTTTTGACTATATATTGTAACATATTAAAAGATTTAAAGCCCTTAAATGGGAATTGGACCCCCTCCCTGGAAAAAGACTTTGGGCTTGGACCCCTCCTGGAAAAAATCTTTGGGCTTGGACCCCTCCCTCCAGAAAAAAATTCTGCGTCCGCCCTTGAAATCGTTGTACAATAACATCTATCAATGTGCCCTGTTGTCAAGAATTCATTGTATTCTAGTAAACAATGCACCAGCTGTAACGTATTATCGTATTTCTAGATATGTTGGGCAAATACAAACTTACTTTACGATTCGAGTAGGCAAACAATCTGTCTGTTTTCATCACAATGTGTCGCTTTTCAACGAAAACACCGTAACTGCAGCTAAAATAAGCTACAGTTACGAGGTTTTTGTTGAAAGCGACAATTTGCATTACACAAGTCCTACTTTCGCCAACATCCATTTTTATAATGACATTTGCATCGCTTTCAAATTGTAGCATTCCATCTTTTTGCTGTTTGAGAAAGGAATATAACCCTTTCTGATCTGAAGTCTTGGCCATTGACCGACAAAATGATTCACTTTATAATTCACTGTATTCAATTTAACCCTTTTACATAAAATCCCTTGTAATGACGGATGCGATGTGAGACATATTAAAAAAATATTTCGACAGAAGAAGGAAATTCTGATTACCACCGTCCTACTTTTTGTCTTCATAGTTTTGTCATGATCTGGGCATGCCCTGTTCTCGTTAAAATTCGTCTTTTTGACACTTTAAGAAAGAGTTAAGTTGAATATATTAATCCTTTTCCAAATAAGGGCTGATTTTGGCGTCCTTAAAAGAAGAAGCTTGGGAAAACATTGAGGTAAAAGATGAAAGTGCTGGTTATCAGCACTTTCTCCTTTTGACACAATATTTTCTATACTATAGTATACACACGTTTTATTTTGATATCGATTATTTTGGTATCTAAAACTTCTTTTTGGACGGGTCCAAAATTTTGTAATTTTGGAAAGGGTTGTTAAATGGGATGCTGAGCAACTTTGTGTATTGGGCGATTTAAAAATTCATTTTGTGGCGTAAAATACAGAACAGTGTAAATGCATCTATAACAATGGTCAGTTACGGTAGTTTTGTGGTAAATGTAACATGATCGGTCAATATGCGTACTCACGCGGAACAAGATATATACCCCAAAACAAAATATCGCTGCTTTTCAACAAAAACCTCGTAACTGCAGCTTAAAACAAGCTGCAGTTACGAGGTTTTTGTTGTAAAGCGACGATATCCGGTTACTTGGCGACAATTACAAAGTTTTACTTATCTCGCTCCGAAACGACAAAATTCTAGATTCGACAGATTTGAAAGATGAAGTAGACCACAAAATATGTGTTTAGTAAGAAAGAATATTGAGGCAAAAGGAATAAATGCTGTTTATCAGCATTTTCGTCTCTGGGTTGTATCGTAGTAAAACGATGAAGACAAATTCAATGGACTCTGTTTTAAGATAATTAACAGCAGCATAGAAACATTTAGTCTCAATATGTTCTCTCGGTTAATAATATCATTAATTCTTTTCTTATTATCATCAGTTTTGTGGTCTGCAGCAGCTTTCAAATTGGACCATTCTGGAATGCGCTTTTTGCACATGAGTTGTCAGCTTTACTTGAAAATAATTTTAATAGATCTTAATATATCACAAAGACAAATTGTTAAACTCAATGAACATATTTCGAATTTCTATTTTGCCCCTTTTCTCTTTCTCTGTATGTTTTAAACATCCAAAAGTATTGCATTTAGTCGTGTTAAAAAGATGTAAATGTTTCGATGTTTAATAGGTGTCGTGTGGGCGGGGGTTTACGCGTTCAAAAAATAAGAACTCGTTCTTCGCGTCTGTAAATGAAAGCCTGGCCAAACATTGAGGGAAAAGAAAGAAGATGTCCCTTTTGCTTCAAGGGCTTTGTATCGTACACAAGTCCCAATCCTTGCCAGCTTTCATTTTTTTGGGGGGAAGGGGGGGGGGGGGGGCAGGGTACGTGTTTACAAAATTTACCTATAAACGTAAACAAACACAATGCCGAACTCAAAACGAATGTATTTTTGCATGTAACTGTTCGAATATTGCAGGTGTCTTACACCTGCAACATTTGAACCAATGCATGCAAAATTGTATCGAAAATTAACAAAGGCAAATTTTGTAAACATGTGCAATGATATCGTGAACGGATTATAGGGTTGACATGATAACGATTATTTGTCAACAAGATACCATGTTGATTAAGTAATTAAAGTTGATAATGAATTTGAATGATATCTTTATAGTAGATATCAAAGAAAGGACCATTTGTCTGCATATTTAACCCATAACAAATCAACAAATATTTTGACTGGTCCGAATTCTAAGATGATGTATATGGCAATTTCAAATGAGTTAAATTTTACAATTTCGGTCTTTCTGGGTAGAAAAGGTTGTGTTTGGTGAAGAAAATGGTTGTCATAATCAATTCCTTCAATACAATATTTTCTAAAGCATTTATCTTGTGGAGCGCCAAAAACCGTTAACTTTTGGGATCTGCTTGAATTTGTAATTTTTATACCTTACGCAATTGATATTCAGGGGGAATGCTCCAGTTTTTCGGAACACTCGGTCATTACTGTAGTAAATTGAATGTTTCGTACCAATATGTTTCGCTACCATATTTTCAATAATATAACACATCATTACAATTTACCATTTTCGACGGTAAAATTGTATTTATTATGCAAAACTGATTTCCTCAAGATGGAAATCGATTATTTAGAGCAAGACAGTCGTAAGTGTGTATGCAGTTACCACTGTTTTGCGTCATTTTATTCATGTGTAGCTGATAAAAATTGATGTAATTCACTAATAAGTGCGCTGTCCTATACATTTTCTTTTTGAATTATTACCAGGACATGTTGCTTAATACAATGAGAGAGTTTTATCAAATTCTATTATGTAGAACTTGAAATATTTCCAAAAATGTGCAAACTTTGACATAAAACACTCCATCTTCGTTGATCTAACCGAACACGTGAGCATGCAGTTTTATAAATTTACGCGTTTATAATAGCACATATTTTGGGGTTTCTGTTCTTATTTAATGTAAGACGTTACTTTAAATCCGTTTTCGGGACTTTGCGATGAATATACAGCATTTTATTAGCATTTAAGTGACCTTGGACAGGTGCAAGAAACTGTGTATTTTTTCGATGTAGGGGTATGTGATACGAATGCCTATAAAATTCAAACAAGATCGCTGACCATCCATTTTTATTTTATTTTTTAATTGGTAATAACATGTAATTTCAACATACAAAATATAAATAAATTCTATATTTGGGGAAAAAAATAGGAAAAATAGGAAACTGGAGCATTCCCCCTTAATAACTATAATTATATCAACGTTGTTTCTTTTCTTTCATTAACAAAATATAGTTCAGCCAAGACATCGCATATATTTACATATGTAAACAATACAATATGAACTCCGAGCTAATGTACTTTTGAAGGTGATGGTTCGAATCTTGCAGGTGCGTGACACATTAAAGATTTGAACGTACGCATGCGAAATCATGTTGAATTACAAGAACGTATTAACTTTTTACATAATTAATATGAAAAAAGGCAAAGCCTCTGACCGTGGTCAACACAGCTAATTAACAATACATGAAAACTGCGTTTTTTAATTAATTATTTGTAAAAAATAATTTAGCGATGTAAGTTCTACAATAGAAGTGCCAATCCCGGATAGCTCAGTCTGTGACGGCGGAGTCTTTCAATCCATAGGCAGTGAGTTCGAACCACGGCTCGGCCAGTAATGGGTGTGAATCATCTAAGTGAGACAGAGAAGCTAGAGGCTCGGATTTAATAGTTTGGCTGTACTGTTGAGAAAAATATTACTAATATACGGTTAGGTGATCCAGCTGTGCGATATTACCAAGTAGTTAAAAGAGGCACATTGTACTCAAATCGAATCTAATCACTATCTACAATTACTTTGATGACAACTTTCAAAATAGACATCTCTAGATTTAACCTACGAATTTTGAAGATCCTATCGTTAAAAGCTTAGAAAAACATGGAGGCTAAAGAAATTTCTAATAATTAACACTTTCCCACTTTGTGGCAATATTTTCTTTTCTATATTGTGTATATATGCATATAATACAGGTCTTATCTTTATCAACAATTGCTTTGCAATTTATAGTTGCTTTGAAAATTTCAAGTGTAATTTGCTTTTTAAAAGTGTTTTCGACGTCGCCCGAATAATTCCGACGTCACGTCAATCGCATTAGGGGTGAACTACCTTAAGTAGAATTTGTAAACATATGTCAAAATACCATGACTGGGTTATACCATACCAGGAAGATAATGGTATCAGATTTGTCTATGTAATAGTTACTTGTAAACACAATATAATTTTGATAAATGTGCATGACTGATAATTTTGTATCCTGGGTTTGTCAGATATGTCAAATATGCGAATGTTATCTATATCTTTATTTAACAATATTATGTAATAAAGCCTTTTCCAAACTATCTTAAATTTGCGTTGTGCAATAGGGCAGATTTAGAAAATATTGGGCCAGCAGAATAAAATGCCGAAAACAAGCATCTTTTGTTGAATCACGCATAATGACACTTTCAGACGCCAAACAAAATTAAAGAAAAGACTTTGGAAAAACACTGTGGAAAATGAAAAAATCTTGTCACAAGATTTTTTTTCATTTTCGACAATGTTTTCTGCATGGAAAGTTAAAAAATATGAAAATAGAAATGCCTCACTGGAATTTGTCGCCTTTGATTTTTTTTAAATATTTGCTGTCTGGTAATAGGTTAATGAACCCCAAGCTCACGACACTTTTTTTAGATTACAGGTAAAAACCAAAGATTGTTTAGGAAGGGTTATCAAGTTCGAAATAGCGACACGAAGGCAAGAATATCAAAATCATGAGGAAAATGAAGGCCATCTCCTATTCAAATTATGCAAAAACATGACAGGCCTATAGTCAAGTCGCGATCTAGTATACAATCTTGCTTACAAGTTTTAGTCAAATCGATTAAAGAAAATCTTAATTTGCATTACAATTTTGCAAGCATTCGTTTTAATCTTGCGTGTGTCATCCTTTTTCTCGTATATAAAGCTTTGAAATGAGAGCTGTCCAAACGTATGCCGTTTGGAAAATGTTTGTACTCGCTACACCGTTGACCTTTCAGGCTTTTTGACAAATGGTCAAGCAAAAACATGACAAAGCTAATTTATGTATGTGAATACACATCGTATACTGGTCATCGTCCTTTATATTAATTTCACCCAGTTTCAGTAGTCACATTTTAAAGGTCAATTTGATATTTATACAATGTACTACAGTTGTCGCCACATCGTATGGCACAATGTTTATATTTTGTTCAAATGTAATTGAACGTTAAAGTAAACATAAACACGTGCCATAGGATGTGGCGACAACTGTAGTATACGTATTTTGAATTTGTGCCTAGTATTCTCTACCAATATATTCATGTGTTCATTATTGAAACATTTTCCTGAAAAGTGCATCGGCCAATTCAATTTTCATTCCCTATTACTGCGAAGTTTGAAAATTTTCTTCTTTTTTAACCCTTTCCCAAACAAGACCTGCTTTTGACGTTTCTGACGGAAAAGGCTTTGAAAATATTGAGACAAAAGAAGAAAATGCTGACGATCAGCATTTTCTCCTTTTGTTTCAATATTTTCTGTGCTATATTTTACACAAATCCTGCCTTTACCAACATCTATTTTGACATCTCCAGCCGCTTTCTATGTAGAAGAGTCCAATTTTTCGTCGTTTGGGAAAGGGTTAACTAACTGTCTAAGCATGGGACGTGAGCACCGAGTATTGAATGGGAAAAGTTTAATCAATCCCACACAATGACTCATTTTGACTACCCAGAAAGATCATGGCTTTGAAAAATATCATGAAAATGAAGAAATTGCTTGTCACAAGCAATTTCGTCATTTCCCATAATGTTTTCTAACCCAAACGCTAGCAAAAATAATTTCATTCACTTAAAATTGTTGTCTCGACGTCATTGAATTTGGACGAGTCTACAATTGTGTCGTTTGGGAAAGTGTCAATCTAGAGTTGTAATTTATTGACCCATATACCATGACCTTATCAGTAGTTAGGTTGTAAATATGCTACTCTCAAGAATTAAAGAGATTTGTCCTAGATATTTCATGCATCTAAATAGCAGGTAAATAGGCATTTTATGCATACTTGTGCGATGCATTGCATTACCTGCATGGGGGCCAAAAGAATTTTAGCGCTGGTACCAGTATTTTCCCTTTCTAGCGAAGACCAGGCCCCGATTTCTCGAAAAAACTTAAGTACGTTCTCATGCTCAAATCTGGGCACCGTGCTCAAATTGCACGAAATCCACATGAACTTCAATCGAATACCATTCAACGCTGGAGAGTATTCCTTTGAAGTTGAGCACGTTCTCATGATTATATGTGTAAGTTTTTTTAGAGAAACCGGAGCCAGTTTCCCATATAGATGCACTAGAACATTACTAGAAATAAATAAGGGGGTAAGTAAAAAAAGAAATCGACTTCAAGAGGCTAAACGTACAAGATGCAAATTTTTGTTTGGCAGAAATGATTTAAAAATGTCTGTATGATCGACTAATTAGCATAGGTTACTTTAACGTAAAAATGCTTGATTCGAATTTCGTTTAAAAATGTGGACTTATCAATATGACATAGAAATTATTGAAGGAAAATGCTCCAGGGATGTACCAGCCTCCAAATGGTCTTGTTGTCTTAAAAATATTGTGAGATATGAAGAAATTGCTTGTCACAAGCAATTTCTTCATTTGCTACAATGCTTTTTAAGTATTTTACTTGGGGAGCGTCAAAGGGCGTCGCCGTGTGGGAATGGGGTAATCTGTCTTACAATGCACTTGCTAGGTCATCACAGAATACATGGTTAGGAGCTCCCACAGAACTTTCTTACCTTTTTAAACATGTAACATCCATATCGACGTACCAGCCCCCCATAATGATGGACCTCTAAATATCTAGCCACGTCTGAACTATCCTACCTTTTTATACATGTAACATCCATATCAACGTACCAGCCCCCCATAATGATGGACCTCTAAATATCTAGCCACGTCTGAACTATCTTACCTTTTTATACATGTAACATCCATATCAACGTACCAGCCCCCCATAATGATGGACCACTAAATATCTAGCCACGTCTGAACTATCTTACTTTTTAAACATGTAACGTCCATATCGACGTACCAGCCCCCCCTTATGATGGACCACTAAATATCTAGCCACGTCTGAACTATCTTACCTTTTTAAACATGTAACATCCATATCGACGTACCAGCCCCTATAATGATGGACCACTAAATATCTAGCCACGTCTGAACTATCTTACTTTTTAAACATGTAACATCCATTTCCACGTACCAGCCCCCATAATGATGGACCACTAAATATCGAGCCACGTCTGAACTATCTTACCTTTTTAAACACGTAACATCCATATCGACGTACCAGCCCCCATAATGATGGACCACTAAATATCTAGCCACGTCTGAACTATCTTACCTTTTTAAACATGTAACATCCATATCGACGTACCAGCCCCCATAATGATGGACCACTAAATATCTAGCCACGTCTGAACTATCTTACCTTTTTAAACATGTAACATCTATATCGACGTACCAGCCCCCATAATGATGGACCACTAAATATCTAGCCACGTCTGAACTATCTTACCTTTTTAAACATGTAACATCCATATCGACGTACCAGCCCCCATAATGATGGACCACTAAATATCTAGCCACGTCTGAACTATCTTACCTTTTTAAACATGTAACATCCATATCGACGTACCAGCCCCCATGATGATGAACCAATAAATATCTAGCCACGTCTGAACTATCTTACCTTTTTAAACATCTAACATCCATATCGACGTACCAGCCCCCATAATGATGGACCACTAAATATCTAGCCACGTCTGAACTATCCTACCTTTTTAAACATGTAACGTCCATATCGACGTACCAGCCCCCATAATGATGGACCACTAAATATCTAGCCACGTCTGAACTATCTTACCTTTTTAAACATGTAACATCCATATCAACGTACCAGCCCCCGTAATGATGGACCACTAAATATCTAGCCACGTCTGAACTATCTTACCTTTTTAAACATGTAACATCCATATCAACGTACCAGCCCCCATAATGATGGACCACTAAATATCTAGCCACGTCTGAACTATCTTACCTTTTAAACATGTAACATCCATATCTACGTACCAGCCCCCATAATGATGGACCACTAAATATCTAGCCACGTCTGAACTATCTTACCTTTTTAAACATGTAACATCCATATCGACGTACCAGCCCCCATAATGATGGACCACTAAATATCTAGCCACGTCTGAACTATCTTACCTTTTTAAACATGTAACATCCATATCAACGTACCAGCCCCCATAATGATGGACCACTAAATATCAAGCCACGTCTGAACTATCTTACCTTTTTAAACATGTAACATCCATATCGACGTACCAGCCCCCATAATGATGGACCACTAAATATCTAGCCACGTCTGAACTATCTTACCTTTTTAAACATGTAACATCCATATCGACGTACCAGCCCCCATAATGATGGACCACTAAATATCTAGCCACGTCTGAACTATCTTACCTTTTTAAACATGTAACATCCACAACGACGTCCCAGCCCCCATAATGATGGACCACTAAATATCTAGCCACGTCTGAACTATCTTACCTTTTTAAACATCTAACATCCATATCGACGTACCAGCCCCCATAATGATGGACCACTAAATATCTAGCCACGTCTGAACTATCTTACCTTTTTAAACATGTAACATCCATATCAACGTACCAGCCCCCATAATGATGGACCACTTAATATCTAGCCACGTCTGAACTATCTTACCTTTTTAAACATGTAACATCCATATCAACGTACCAGCCCCCATAATGATGGACCACTAAATATCTAGCCACGTCTGAACTATCCTACCTTTTTAAACATCTAACATCCATATCAACGTACCAGCCCCCATAATGATGGACCACTAAATATCTAGCCACGTCTGAACTATCTTACCTTTTTAAACATGTAACATCCATATCGACGTACCAGCCCCCATAATGATGGACCACTAAATATCTAGCCACGTCTGAACTATCCTACTTTTTTAAACATGTAACATCCATATCAACGTACCAGCCCCCATAATGATGGACCACTAAATATCTAGCCACGTCTGAACTATCTTACCTTTTTAAACATCTAACATCCATATCGACGTACCAGCCCCCATAATGATGGACCACTAAATATCTAGCCACGTCTGAACTGTCTTACCTTTTTATACATGTAACATCCATATCGACGTACCAGCCCCCATAATGATGGACCACTAAATATCTAGCCACGTCTGAACTATCTTACCTTTTTATACATGTAACATCCATATCGACGTACCAGCCCCCATAATGATGGACCACTAAATATCTAGCCACGTCTGAACTATCTTACCTTTTTATACATGTAACATCCATATCGACGTACCAGCCCCCATAATGATGGACCACTAAATATCTAGCCACGTCTGAACTATCTTACCTTTTTATACATGTAACATCCATATCGACGTACCAGCCCCCATAATGATGGACCACTAAATATCTAGCCACGTCTGAACTATCTTACCTTTTTATACATGTAACATCCATATCGACGTACCAGCCCCCATAATGATGGACCACTAAATATCTAGCCACGTCTGAACTATCTTACCTTTTTATACATGTAACATCCATATCGACGTACCAGCCCACATAATGATGGACCACTAAATATCTAGCCACGTCTGAACTGTCTTACCTTTTTATACATGTAACATCCATATCGACGTACCAGCCCCCATAATGATGGACCACTAAATATCTAGCCACGTCTGAACTATCTTACCTTTTTATACATGTAACATCCATATCGACGTACCAGCCCCCATAATGATGGACCACTAAATATCTAGCCACGTCTGAACTATCTTACCTTTTTATACATGTAACATCCATATCGACGTACCAGCCCCCATAATGATGGACCACTAAATATCTAGCCACGTCTGAACTATCTTACCTTTTTATACATGTAACATCCATATCGACGTACCAGCCCCCATAATGATGGACCACTAAATATCTAGCCACGTCTGAACTGTCTTACCTTTTTATACATGTAACATCCATATCGACGTACCAGCCCCCATAATGATGGACCACTAAATATCTAGCCACGTCTGAACTATCTTACCTTTTTATACATGTAACATCCATATCGACGTACCAGCCCACATAATGATGGACCACTAAATATCTAGCCACGTCTAAACTATCTTACCTTTTTATACATGTAACATCCATATCGACGTACCAGCCCACATAATGATGGACCACTAAATATCTAGCCACGTCTGAACTATCTTACCTTTTTAAACATGTAACATCCATATCGACGTACCAGACCCCATAATGATGGACCACTAAATATCTAGCCAAGTCTGAACTATCTTACCTTTTTATACATGTAATATCCATATCGACGTACCAGTCCCCATAATGATGGACCACTAAATATCTAGCCACGTCTGAACTATCTTACCTTTTTAAACATGTAACATCCATATCGACGTACCAGCCCCCATAATGATGGACCACTAAATATCTAGCCACGTCTGAACTATCTTACCTTTTTAAACATGTAACATCCTTATCAACGTACCAGCCCCCATAATGATGGACCACTAAATATCTAGCCACGTCTGAACTGTCTTACCTTTTTAAACATGTAACATCCATATCGACGTACCAGCCCCCATAATGATGGACCACTAAATATCTAGCCACGTCTGAACTATCTTACATTTTTAAACGTGTAACATCCATATCGACGTACCAGCCCCCATAATGATGGACCACTAGATATCTAGCCACGTCTGAACTATCTTACCTTCTTAAACATGTAACATCCATATCGACGTACCAGCCCCCATAATGATGGACCACTAAATATCTAGCCACGTCTGAACTATCTTACCTTTTTAAACATATAACATCCATATCAACGTACCAGCCCCCATAATGATGGACCACTAAATATCTAGCCACGTCTGAACTATCTTACCTTTTTAAACATGTAACATCCATATCGACGTACCATCCGCCATAATGATGGACCACTAAATATCTAGCCACGTCAGCCCGCTTTACCCAGTGATCGTACGAATCATACATCTCACGGATCCATTTATACTCCCTATCTATCAACTCATTTATAGATGTCTTATTCCAAAGTGTATAATTAAATCCAGGATTCATTTTAATCCACGTGTTTTGAGCATCGGCTAATCGTGCCGGTAGCACTGGGTCAGTTTCGAAGAAGAATATTTGATGTATATGTTTCGGTATGTACTGTTTTGAGTATGAATCCCGGCAGGTTCGGCAGTCCTCCTTGCTGAAGCCGTGGGTTTGATACACATATTCTGCGAGCAAATACTCTGCCATACGTCCGATGATGAATAAAAATATGACGAGAAAAACGGACAAAACAACCCCACCCACTGTTTTCTTCATGGTTGTGAGGTGTTATGTTATTTCACGGCATTCAAGCGACAGAAAAAGTCACAATGTTTTCTTCCTGATTGTGCTTTATAACTATTATGTTGCTTCACTGCATTTTGGCGGCAGCAAAAGTCACAACTCACCTAACAAAAATTATTATTCAATAAAAACACAACATTGCTTTTCAACAAAAACATCGTAACTGCAGCTTAAAACAAGCTGCAGTTACGAGGTTTTTGTTGAAAAGCGACAGCAATTTCACAAGTTTATCAACAAGAAGAACGCTTTTTTCTATAAGATGTCAATATCACAAAGTTGTTTTCATTGCATTCGAAGTAAATAAGATAAGAGTCTAGATTTGCTTAAAATGCGAAACAAAGATTTTCTTTTTAATGAACTAATGATAAAGGGAAATATAATTATTTCCCCCTTATTGTGTTTATTTCCCAAAGTAGAGCACAGTCTTATTCAATTCACAGAAACACTTTTTTTCCGAAATTTCAGTTTTTTATTTGCACTTTATGTGAAAGATATAAGAAACACATACTTACAATATAACAAAATACTATTTTACATTCCTAAGAATTTAATTCTAAATTCTTGAACTACACTTCAACGTTGTAACGCGTATTGTCGAGTAAATGAAAATTTAATTTTTTCACTTTTTGACCAATTATACTAAATCTACATTTTACACGCAAAAATTCTTGTTTTTAAACACACCCATTATAATTGTAATCGAGAAAACGGTTAGCATGGCAACCCGAGGGAAGCAAATTTGATACTATAGCTACTATGTATAATATAATGTAAACTTGATCCGAAAATGGCCTTTCTGTATCTTATAACACTTTTCATACTTTTCTTGATTAATCAACAACATTTCGGACATCGTAGACTAAGATCAGCCTGCTCAGACCGTTCGGTCTGTGCAGACTGGTCTTCGCCTACGATGTACGTGACTCAGTGATAAATTTTGACATAAAATATCAATTATAAGGAAAAGAATTTGAATGATTGTGGGAAAAATGGAAAAAAAAATGAAAAACTGACTTATAAGGACAAGGGTCAACCTGGCTAAATATTGTTATCTCAATTTCTCACAACCCTTACTCCAATAACAGACGACATAAGATTAGGCTGGTCCATATATGTTGTAGACGACAATTTCAGGTGAATGGAATTCTACATTTTTACGTCTTTCTTGGTAGAAAACATTGTGGAAAATGAAGTAATCGCTTGTCACAAGCCATTTCCTTCCTTTTCATAATGTTTTCAAAGAGCCATTATCTTGTGGAAGGTCAAAAAGTGACACAGTCATGTTTACAAAATTTACATACGTAAACAATACGATACAAAACTCCAAACTACTGCAATTTTGCATGTTTTGGTTCGAATCTTGCAGGTGGCTCACACTTGCAAGATTAGAACCAACACATGCATAATTCTATAGAAAATTAAGAACGTTTTCTTCCTTGTTTACATCGATAAAAAATTCAACAATCATGAATGTGCCATAATTTCAAGACTTGATTATAGCTTTTTTCCTTAAAGTGACATTTCACGTTTATTTCATTTTTTTAAAAGTATGTCTTGATTGTTTTTTCTAAAGCATGGAAATACTATCAGTTCTTTGAAGTTGTTAATAATAAGCGAAAAATACGCCTTTAAAGTTGAGACAGAAATGACAAATTCTATATAAATCGGAACTGTTGTCCACAACAATTTGTTTAATCTTAACACAAAAGTATATATTTCTCATATACGGTTCAATATTTTGGCTTGAAATTTTCAGAATTTTCATAAAAAATATGCTCTTTCAGATAAAATAAAAGTAAGATTTATGTACGAATCATTGTAAAATGTCACTTTAATAAAATATGCTTGTTATGCTTTATTAATAAAGTTTCTTAAAATTTTGTGACAAAATATGAAAATGCTAATGGCTACTTCTGTATTAATATTTGTGCACAACAATGTACACGAATCTAATCTTTATCCACATTGAAAATATCGTATACAAAGCACGAACATAACAACCTTCATAATGTGTAGTTTGGGATAGGATAAACGAACTGACTTCTCACCTGTACTATTTTTGACGTTGGTCGACCCTTACCACGGTGGTTAATCACGTGGTACAAAACTTTCAGAAAATCTTCAATAATTGTGTTAAATCTGGACCTATTTGAATTTGGTTTGAAGTATAGAATGTCGACAGGCGTCACACATTAGATAGACGTAATGATTTTTTTTTTTTTTTTTTTTTTTTTGAAAAATCTGCTGATAAAAAAGTTATTGAAAGATCAACCAAAATTTTGGTTGATCTTCAATAACTTTTTATCAATTGATTTTTCAAAAGTCAACCACGCCTACCTTATTCATGTATTTGTCCACATTTCCTGCATCAAACCGTGTCAAATGTGTCAAGTATTAACAAAAATATCACTTGCTGATTTCCTGAAATTTTGAGTCATAGGATTATCCACCGTGCTAAATCATATATTGGGCTCTTCAGTAATATTAACCCATTAACGGACAGCAGAATAATGGACTGTTCCAAATTCAAAGATGTTGCAAACGACAATTTCAAGTGAGTGGATTTTATTTATTCATTTTGTTTTTGGGCAGAAAACATTGTAGGAAATGAAGAAATTGCTTATCACAAGCAATTTCTACATTTTCCACAGTGTTTTCAAAAGCGTATACCTTTTGGGGATACAAAAGGCGTCACTGTGTGGTACTGGGTACGAGAGATGAGAGATGCTAAAAAGGACCTTTTGTGATTTCCATGAAAGCAAATATCGAGAAATGGATCGGACTTAGGAGAGGTCAATCTGTTGTCTTATTTGGAAGTTGTACGAGGGTTGAGAAAAAGCTTTGTAGAATTTCATCATAAGCTTTGTAGAATTTCATCATAACCTTTTCACCTTTTGTCCGGCTGTTTTCAATTTTTCACTTGTGTATTTTTTTTATATAAATACGTACCTGATAAAGTATAGTGTAGCTCCTTTAATGTTGGATATATTTTCCATCTGTAAAAGGGACAAGGAACCCTACCACGTTCGTAAATACATGTATAGTAGGATGGATAAAATATTCAAGTTAGATTCAGAAAAGAACCGAAGATTAAAAAGTTACGATCCTAGTCAGTCTGGGCGGACTGCGCAGACTGACGAGGGTCGATACCTTTCACACTTCACATAAGGTCCCTTTTAACGTGACGGGTCACATTTAAGAAATTGTAAGCTGCGTTTCACTGCATACATGTATGTACTAATACACCATCTTCAAATACAGTCATGCGCAATTGGGCGCATAATTATATTGTTATATTATGATAGGTTGGTGCAATAAATACCCAATAAGTGCAGTTTTCGCGGAAACACTGCATAATGCTACTTTTCAACAAAAACCCCGTAATTGCAGGTTAAAACAAGCTGCAGTTACGAGTTTTTTGTGTTGAAATGCGAAGATATCTAATGAAAAATCTACGAAAATAGTCATGCTCACTGAAGGGTATAAATGTAGCTTTTCATCGAAAACCTCGTAACTGCAGGTTGTTTTAAGCTGCAGTTACGAGGTTTTCGATGAAAGCAGCGATATATTGTAATTTTATGGGACCTATGTGCACTGAATCCTCAAGTTGTGCAATTTTATGCAATTTACTGCAAAACTAACAAACCAACTATAACGAAGGAGTTGAGCCGCATCATAACCAGTCTGATAATCCGAGTCTTCTCTGATGTAAATACGCTCTTTGGTATTTTGATTTTTCGCTATTTACGCTAAATAGCGAAAAATCAAAATATCAAAGAGCGTATTTACATCAGAGAAGACTCGGATTACCAGTCTAAAAGAGGGTTGGAATAGAAAGTTTCGGGCCACGTCACAAACATTCAGTAGATCTAACATTAGTGTTCGACCTACATTTTGGACCAATGGAATTGCTATATATTTTAAAATTTTACTACACAGACTCTATCTTACTTAGTATTCGCTAGTAGTTCATTGGAGACGGGGGCGTGGCTATGTATAAACGTCACATAAACTAGCAGGCAGTCTCGTTTATGCGAAATATAACGGCGAAATTTAAAAATGTACTGCAATTTCATTGGTCCACAAAGTAGGTCGAACACTAAATAAATGCTACGTCATCTATAAACGTCCAATGTCGTATGAATCTTAAAATTACCACATAACGGGCAGTCTACTTAAAAGAGTTCATGTAGAGTGAGGTCGTGCGCCTTTAAGAAATGTGTTTATTAGGCGTCACCAGATGATCTTTCTACGGCATCAATTGTCTATCTTATGGCAAATTTGGAAAGTCAAATGAAGTATCTTTCTTCTAAATATAGATATCTGATAGATAAAATGTATCTATGTTCTGATTACACACTGAAGATATGCTGATCTTTATGTGAAGCAGTTCACTTTTTGCGGCATATTAAGAAATTTCCATGAATAAGGCATACACGAATCGTTGGTATTTTCATGCAAATAGTATAAAATCTACAAAAATGCGTTTTCTTTTGAAATCGGTCTAAAAATGTTGTTTGTGTGTGTTTTTTTTTTTTTTTTTTTTTTTTTTTTTTCAATCATTAGATCTATCAACAAATCAAATCAAAGAGCGGAAAAGTGCCTTGTCACTCGACGGTCACCTTAATAAACGTAGTAGAATGCGTGTTGTGAGATGGTTGTGACAAATATTTCCGGATTTTAAAATTTTATGATTTCCCGATTATGTTGCCATGACAACAGCTTGGCACCGATCGAAAGTGCATGTGATTTGCTTTTCAACAAAAACATTGTAACTGCAGCTTTAAAAAAGATGCAGTTATGAGTTTTTCGTTGAAAAGCACCGACTTGTGTTTTAAGAATTGTTTGTCAGGAATATATAGATTATTAGTAGATTAAGCCATTTATGACACATTATATCTCTGATTATGATTTGAATATATATCTACAAAATGATGAGAAAACGGGTCTTATGGCATAGTCGACCTACATGGATAGACTACATATCAACCAGTTAATTTATATCATTCCCAAACAACAAGACATAGGTTTGGCGTCACACAAAAAAGGTTGAGGTAAATAATTATTGTGACAAAATGAGAAAATGCTGGTAACGAGCATTTTCTGCTTTTGTCTCGATATTTTCTGTGCTATTTTGGACACAGGTCTTTTCTGCATTAAGACCCATTTAGTCATATTCAAATCGTTCGAATCTGGATAGCCAAACATTTTTTTGGACTTCGTGTATACAGGCCTATCATGTCTACGTTAGTATCTAACCATTACAAAACGGCTAAAGTTTGGATAGTTATAATTAGAAAGGTGTTGAAGACGACAATTTACAATTGAATGAAACTTTTTAAATCTTTTCATTTGGTTTACAAAACAATGTGGAAAAACGAATGAATTGCTTTTTGCCTTGCTTTTTTTTTATTTTCCAAGTATTTTTCTCGATGGACGTCAAAAGCAGTCACTGTATCGGTATGGATTAAATGCTCTAGATAATGTCTCTTTTTTCCTGGACTCAGCTTATTACTTTTCCTTTTATGGTAGATCTTGTCCCCCAAAAGACATATAAATGCTCATTTTCAAAGGCAAAAAGGCATTGATGGGTATCTTGATATCAAAATTAATCGGAAAGTAGATAATAAGAGATTGAATTGGTTAGTATAGAAATAAGCATGTGAACGGTAAAAATCATTGTTCATTTTATGTTATCTTCGACATGTTTCAAATTGAACCACTTTATCATTTTGCTGTTTGTGAGATAAAGCTAATACTAAATAGAAGTATTTGTCTCTCATTTCAGCATAGACAATCTAACCAACGTGGCCAATCAACAGAATAAAAGCCTCGTATTACGCTGGACATTACCGGACGGGTGTTCCAACGATTTTATCGGAGTAGCTCCGAAACATCCTTTCATAGGTCACGTGATAAATGGACTTCCGGCAGCCAACCGCTGGTACCCGTTTCCCTATATGTCAACAATGTTTTCTACTGGTAAGTACATTGTATATATCGTCGCTTTCAACAAAAACCTGGTAACTGCAGCTTGTATTAAGCTGCAGTGACCAGGTTTTTGTTGAAAGCAGCGATATCTAAATTACTTCAAAATGTTGTCAAATGTATCCAAGCTCCCTTTGAAAATAGACAAAAATGATATTATTACAGAAATTATCAGTGCTTTGAAATACGACGGACTTCCAAAAAACTAATAATTGTTAGGAAAATGTTCTGAGGTATTTGTATCTATTCATTTGCGTTTTTCTATAAATTATGCATTAAAGTGGCATTTCTGAATTTTTTGTCATAAGTTTTACTTTTATTTTTATCTGAAAGAGCATATTTCCTTATGAAAATTCTGAAAATTTCAAGCCAAAATATTGCGCCGTTTACGAGAAATTTATATTTTCGTGTTAAAATTGAACAAATTGTTGTGGACAACAGTTCGGATTTATATGCAATTTATCGATTATGTCTCAACTTTAAATGCGTGTTTCTCGCTTATTGGCAACAACTTAAAAAAAACTAATAGTATTTATACTCATTAGAATAACCAATCTTGGCAGCAAGACATACTTTATAAAATTGAAATTGGAATGAAAAGTCCCTTTAAGGCCTTTTATCATTGACATAGTATATTAATTAAATTTTATTTCATCCACAATCATCGTTCGGTTACGGAAGAATGGCACGTGCTTACAAAATCTACCTTGTAAAATAAAACACGGTCGCGCTACAAACTTCTGTAATGTTTCATACCATAGTTCAATTCTTGCATATAATTATGCAACATTTCAACTAAGGCTTACGATTTAATAATATTTTATTGCCATCAAAATGAATAGGCCTACATACAAGAGGAAATATTATAACAATGGAAATTAAATAAGGCCTGTCGTATCATATCGTCGTTTTTCAACAAAATATTCGTAACTGCAGCTTGTTTCAAGCTGCAGTTACGAAGTTTTCGTTGAAAAGCAGCGATATTGTAGGCTATCGTACCAGAAATTTATTTTTTAAAAAATTTTTTATACTACTATTTGCAGGACCGACGTTTCTATGGGGACGATTTCTAAACTATCCATATAAGGAAGAACTACTCAAAATAACCAATCACTCACAATATCTCGGTCTGATGCACCGATCTAGCTGGCACAGCTGGGACGGGATTATTGTGTGGCATTTCTACAATCACGTCACGGAATTCTGGACGTTACTATTTTTAGCATCATTTCTGTCATGCGCACTTTGCGCATTGAATAAATATAGAACTAAACGCTTGAAGCCTATTAGAAAAGGGACGATTTTTTACATTAAGACATCACATATTTTATAACAATTTGTACAAACAAACACAACGGGAAAAGGGGGACCTTTCCCAAACGACATAGTATGATATTTTAAATAGAAAATGTGCATGTTGTAGCAAGGAAAATATTGAGGCAAAATTAAAATTTCTGATTATCAGCAATTTCATCATTTTCCACAATGTTCTCCCGTGCGATTTCTTCCGCTGACGTCAAAATCATGTCTTGTTTGGGAAAGGGTCAAGAGGAGCACACGAATCAAAATCTCAAACTGATACTAAACTTGTTTTCGATTGTTTTCCCAGTAGAAGTAGATAAGTCCTATATTGTAGAATTTTAAAATACTTTGTCCGGTATAATTTAATATTTCTTTATTTTTTAAACTATACTAACCCACACTTCCAACGCAAAACTGTGTTTGATTTTTTATTATATTTCGGTTATTAATCTATAAAAATCCACGAAATTTGAACAGGTTAAAGTTGGACCAATATTCAAATCAGCAAATGCATTTGTTTAGCCAAAAGCTCTTTTACATAAGAAAAGTTAACCTTTTCCCGACAGAAGGGCGTCTAAAAAGCCAATCAACACAACAACGACATGTCTATCTCTTGTTTTAATGACAAAAATCGACGAGTTTTTTCATTCATGTTGTTAGAATCCATTCCAAACCATGACATGACCTACGCCCCTCAGGAACGGTCAACTTCAGCTGAGAGGCGCCCTCCTACGCGTCGATAGACCTGTAAACGTCATTTTGCTTTTCACCGTAAAACGATATATACCGTTCATCATTTTTTCTCTCCGATGCCGGACCAGTCATCTCTAATGTACACGAAACAATTTCGTCTGGCTCATCTAATGCCAATCGGTCAAAGATAATGCAAATCAGCCCAAATCTCGCGCTCCGGAAGTCGTCTGATCACAGCCTTGGCACTGATTGGACGGTAATTTGCCCCGATTGTTAAGTCTGTCGTGCGCGTTGTTGAAAGTTGTGTTGTTTGTCCGAACACTATTGCCCTGAACCTGGGTAGTTACTCTGCTGTGAATACATCGAGGAAGGTTAGCAACTTGTCCTGAAAAGGGCAATAACTCGTGTACATGCCAAACAGAAAAAAATGCGTGTTTGTATGGGTTACTTGAAATTTATGGCTGGTAACAAAGACGATTTAAAATCGTTGCCCGACTGAATAAACTTATGCAATAAAATTTGTGCGGTCGACCAAGCAGAGAGCAAAACATGACCCACGAATGCAAATGACGTCACAGTTTGGACCATTCCAATAGCCGGTCCCCTGTTTTCAATAGCAAATATAGGCATCTCGTGTATAAAATATCAAAAACCCTGGGCATGTCTACATTTGGTAACCTTGTGGATAAGTATTAGAACCATCGGTAGTTGGATATGACTCCGATGTGCACATGCAGCATCAAATTTGTGGTTTTGAGCTCCGGCTCCGGTGATCAGCGAAGCAAAACAAATTAAGCAAATTGTAGTCATACACATGGAACTCGTACATGGGGACATGTTTCAAAACATTTGAAATGGAAATCATTTGCATATTTAAAAAGATATACCGAAAAATAAGTTTGCGTTAGAAGTGTGGGTTAGTATTTCAAGCTTAAAGGTCAGTGTAAAAAGTATTTATCGAAGTTCGTGCAGACTGACTGGGGTCGATGAATTATAATTTCCCGGACATATTATGGCTTCCTATCTATCTCACTGTTTGTTGTATCTAATGGCATATGTGCACGATAAGTCAAATAAGATTTTGTGACAAAAGGGAAATTTTGTTCAGAATTTTCTTCTTTTGTCCCAATGCTTTCTCGAATTTTTACTATCAGAGACGTCAAAACCAGGTTTGTTTGTGAAATGAATATTGGCTCATAATCCGGTTATCTTGAGACTTATATAAGAGTAATATGTTAACAAAGATTTACATTTAAATCGTAATTTATCAAATTTTTGATATCCTTAAAAACGCGTCGACTTTTTATTAGCCTATATAAACCCTTTGCCAAACAATACCTGTTTTAGACGTCTGTTTTATAGAAATCCTCAGACTTCTTTTCCCTTTTCTACTTTGTTTCTAAGTAATTTCCCGAAAGCCACTCTTATCCACTTATTTTTCCACATTGTTAAGGACGGGGCTAGATTGTTACGTCAATGTTGCTGGTCAAAATTAAAATATGTTGCAGAAGACAATTTTATATTAATGAAATTCTACATTTTGTGGTCTCTTCGGATAGAAAACAGTGTGGATAATGAAAAATTGCTTGTGACAAGCAATTTATTCATTTTCCACAATGTTTTTCGGAAGTCTCTATCTTTCAGAACGTGAAAAGGCGGAAATGTATGGGAAAGGGTTGGGGCTTATTTCGTGCATTTCTTACTATACAGTATATTTGAGGGCATTTTCTTGCAAGGGAAATAACTCTTAATATAATGAATCAGAAGTAATCGAGTTTCCTCCCTTGTTCCGCAACGACACTTAATGTAGAATACCCGTAATGTGGCCATTTTGATATTCATAAAACATCGGAGAGCGGCGTCGTTACGTATCCGAACCAATTTGGGCGCGGTCGTAAACATTGGGTGGTGGAAAGCTCCACCACCGAATGTTTACGACGTCGCCCGAATATTTCCGACATCACGTGAATCTCATTGGGTGGACTACCTTAACATAGAATCATATGAACCGGACTCTAGACGAAGTGTTTGAGTTCCAGTCTGACATTTTATTCTCATTTTCACTGGTCTCTTCAGAAATGTCATAATTAACACCATCGACAATGGGTATGTCGAATCTTATTGTCCTAAATAGGCGCAGACTAGGGGCCCGTATGTAGTCGGGTTCATTCTTAATCTTTTATTTAGGCTCTTTTTGGCCTTGGCCTGTTTCGAAACAAGGTCGGATTTTGATCTCCATAACAAAAAAGCATCGGAAAAATATAAGGACAAAAGACGAAGATGCTAATAATCAGCATTTTATCATTTTGTCTCAATATCTTGGCTGTAAATTCTATCTTTATGAACAATTATTTTGTCGTCCACAGTACGTATCAAATTGAATCAGTCCAACTTTATCGCTAGGGAAAGGGAAAGCGATAGTAAGAAAACAGCATCGACCCTGATCAAACTGCATATAAGGAGAAGAATGCAAAAATGAGCCAGGGTCTAGAAAGAAGGTGCCTTAACCCATTATAAAAACGGCTCCATTTTATGCTTGTCCAAATTCAAAAATGTTGCAGACGACAATTTAAAGTGAATGAGTTTTTGCATATTTTGATATTTTCGTATAGAAAACATTGTGGGAAATGAAGAAATTGCTTGTCACAAGCAATTTCTTCATTTTCCACATTGTTTTCCAAAGCCATTTTCTAGTAGGGAGTCAAAAAGAGTCACTGTGTGGTAACGGATTAATTGTTTAGCACAACATGGATCTAAATCAGCTTGTGAATACGCTGTCTGATCAAGATCCATATGTGACCCATCACGCTAAACTTTCCGAACTTCAAAAATCCAAATCATGACTAACTTGTCAGACCCAGCACAGGTAAACCAGATCCCGTATGCGAAAAATGACATATATAGGCGGGGGCCAGTGGGGCCTACCATGCACCCCCTACATCCAGGACTTGGTGAACAAAAGCTCTTTCTCCTATAATACCCTCTAAACCCCTTTTTCAAGATATGTTGCCATGGAAACCGCACCCTAGAATATGATTTAATGCACTCTGATTCAGTAAAATGACATTAAAATGCCTAATTCTATTTTTTAAATGAAGTTTTACAAATACAAAGTGAGTAAGTCCTTCTAAAAGGCTTGGAAGAACTACATGTATCAAATATTCATTAATATGCAAATTTTTCGTCAAAATTTAAAAAATTCACTAAAAATCATGCATGCAAAAATATCTTATCTGACTGATGTAGATTAAGGAAGGATGTCTAGGCTTTAATTTGATACCAAAATTATTAATGTAACCAACATACTAAGTGAGTAATAGCTTATTTTTGTATCATATTTTAAAAAAAAACGACGAAAATTTCATCAATTTTTTTAATTAAATCTTAAAAATCATATTGATGTTTTTTCAACTACTGTCATTGTCTCAAAAGCGCGTAAGGGTTGCCATGGAAACGGTGCTGTTTCATATAGCGGGAATGAGTTTTTTCTTGGGGGCACCTCCGATTTTCAACAAGTAGGACCTAAGGAACAATTTGGCACCCATGGCAAAAAGTCTGGGGGGTGCATGGTAGGCCCCACTGGCCCCCCGCCTAATAGTAAGATAGGGAAAACATTCCGGATTTAGAAAATTACAAAAAAGTTGAAAGTGTCGGCCCTAGTCTGGCTGTGCGGAGTGCACAGACAGACTAGCCCTGGTCGGTATTTTTCACACTTCCTATAATGTCTCTTCAAGCTTGACGGGTCACATATTATTCTCGGATAGCCCCTTTGTGCCCTGCTAAAACTGCAAGGGAGCAGCATAGATCCAGATTAGCCTGCACTTAGACACTTTCTGGTCTTAACCGCTGCAGTTGAGAGAATGAGTGTTAATGATACAGATGGCATTTGAGTACTGAATTTTCATCAAGCATTCTCTTCTTTTGCCTTAACCCTTTCCCAAACAGCAAAATTTTAGGGAGATTCACTTCAAAAACTGCTACAAATGACAAAATGGAAGTTCTTAAAGATAGAAATTGTGTAAAATATGGGATAGAAAATATTGAGACAAAAGGAGAAACTGCTGGTTATCAGCAGTTTCTTCTTTTGTTTCAATGTTTTCCCAAGCCTTTTCTATTAGGGACGTCAAAACCAGGTCTTGTTTGGGAAATGGTTAAGGTAGAATACCCGTAATGTCGCCATTTTCAGATTCATGATACATCGGATTTTTTCGAGTGGCATTGTTACGTATCCGAACCTACTCGGGCGCGGTCGTAAACATTCGGTGGTGGAAAATTTCACCGCCGAATGTTTTTGACGTCGCCCGAATAATTCCGACGAAGCACGAATCTCATTAGGGATGGACTACCTTAACATATGCCAAGGCTATTTCTATAAAGGACTGACTGCAGCCATAGCGCAGTTGGAAGTGCATCGGACACTCACCAATGATTCCCCGGAATAGATCCCGGCCGCGGAAAATATTCTTTCTGACGAAATCGTCACCTACCAATGGTTAAACAATCGTTTACCTATGTGGGCGAGCAGCTGGAGGCTCGGATAGGATGTTGTGGTAGTACTGGTATAAAAAGTTACAAAAGCCATGGTTAGGTGCTCCATCCGGCGCAACATAGGGTAGCAGTTCAAAGAGGCGTTAACCCCCGATTAATCAATCAATTTAATGTGTCATATCCAGGCCCCGGTTTCTTGAAAAAAAACTTAATTACGTTCTCAGTCTCAAATCTGAGCACCGTAATCAAATCACACGAACTCTACGCGAACTTCAATCGAATACCCTTCAACGTTGGAGAGTGTTCTATTGAAGTTGAGCATGTAATCATGAGTATGTAGTTAAGATTTTTTCGAGAAATCGGGGCCTGGGGCCCGTATTACTAACGATCGTACGTTTGATTTTTGCATAATTACTTGTTACAACAGCCCTGATTGGCTCAGTCGGATTTCTCGTGCAATCAGCCCTGCGTTCAGTAGACAAACTGTTAGCTAACGTTACCCACATTCGCAACTTCTTTGACCCAAATTTCACAGAATTGACCGAGTATTTCGAATGAAACAGCTAACTGTTAGCTAACGTTTTGTCTTACTGAACGCAGGGCTGATGTCTTGTTCCACAGTATACACAAAAAATGATCGTAAGATGTTTAGTAATACGGGGCCCAGGGCCCCGTATTACTAAACATCTTACGATCAAGTTTTTGTGTAAACTGTGTAACAAGACATCTGATTGCACGAGAAATCCGACTGAGCCAATCAGCGCTGTTGTTACAAGTAATTATGCAAAAATCAAACGTACGATCGTTAGTAATACGGGCCCCAGGTCTTTTTCGGGGAAGGGTTTCAGTCTATAATTATTGGCTTCTTTATTTCCCATTTGATGCATGTATGTATGTTAATTTTTATTTGTTCATCAAAGTGATTTTGATATCGCTGCTTTTCAACGAAAACCTCGTATCTGCAGCTCGTTTAAAGCTGCAGATACGTGGTTTTTCGAAGAAAAGCAGCGATAGGTCGCCATATTTCATTTATTTCCGTAATTAAAAATATAACATTGTCAAACCTTCCCAATGTTTTCACATTTCAATAAAAACCTCGTAACTGTAGCTTGTTTTAAGCTGCAGTTACGAGGTTCTCGTTGAAAAGCATCGATATAAAACTATGAAATGATCAAACGTATAACATTAACCCATTTAGTATCAGGCGACAAACTGCTCTACTTGTCTAAATAGCAACGGATTTGGTGCTAAAAATAGACTGGATTTTCTGTTACATTTTGATAAACTGTCGGTGTCGTTATAAAATCTCGTAACTACGGCTTGAATCAAGCCGTAGTTACGAAATTATATAACAACACCTACGAAATACTGTTGTTTGTCCGAAATTACGTCACTGTTTACTTGAAAAATCGTTCCCTATTCAAAGATGTTGACAATTTAAATTGAATCCATTGTTAAATATTCATATCATCATTTTTTTCTTTTCTTTTCTTTTTGATGGGAGGGGGCATAGTGGAAAATAAAGAAATTGTTTGTCATTTATAAGCATTTTTTTTCATTTCCCACAATAGTTTCTTAAGAATTTCCCTTGATGGGCGTCAAACTGCGTCATTATGTGGGAATGTGTGCATGTAGTTAATCCAATACTGAGAATGGAAATTCAAACTATTGTGTTATATAGACTCACTGGTGGTGAACTCGGCCATGGACGTTTTTCACTACAACAAGGTTTAGATATTTTGCGTTTAAATGTGAGTTTAAAGATCCGATTGGATAGTTTTTCTAATAACAATAAAAAAATTTCTGAAAATAGACCGGGTTAACCGATATGTATTGACAGATCGTCGGTGTTGTTATAAAATCTCGTAACTACGGCTTTATCGAAGCCGTAGTTACGATATTTTATAACATCACCGACGGAATAAAATGATCGCGAAAAAACGTCCCACGCTTTGGCCGAGTTCACCACCAGTGAGACTAAGTATTGAAAAAAGGGGCTAAAATGCGAACAGAGAGCTTAAAATAGCTTTTACTTCTTTTGTCTCAGTGTCCCCAATATTGGTCTATTCGATACTTCAATTCCATGTCTTGTTTGGGAAATACTTAAGAGGACTGTTTCATCTTTGCAAATTTGAAAAAAAGCGGTCAACTCTTTCCCAAACGACAAATTTCATTGTTTCATTTTGAAAGGCGTTTCATACGAAAACAATCATTAAAAAAGTAGAAAATATGTATGTTGGAGTATAGATAATGTTAAAGGAAAAGGACAATAGATATATGCATGCTGATTCATTATTTTCTCTTGGTGTTGCAAGAACTATTTCTGCTCATGACGCCAAAACAAGACCTAATTTGGGAAAGGGTTAAAGTATGTATTTAAAGTAAGTCATATATAAAAGTTTTCCACTAAAACCTCGTAACTGCAGCTTAAAACAAGCTGCAGTTACGAGGTTTTCGTTGAAAAGCAGCGGTACATCAAGGTTTTCCACGAAATTTACAACATGATTTACGAACATGAATGTTAATTTAATCAAAGTCAAACAATAGATTTTACATGTTCATTGCTTGAAGATGAATATGCAAAAATACTTATTTATTTGACAGAACAGAATGCCATTTAAACTCTTTTCAGAACTGCATGCATTGGAATTGTTCCAATTGCTGCTGCAGACGACAAAATAGATGTAGATAAAGATAGCGTTTGTGTCAGATATTGCAAAGAAATATTGAGGCAAAATGAGAAAATGCTATTCATCAGCATCTTCTTCTTTTGTCCCAATGTTGTTCTAAGCTTTTGTATCAGGGGCACCAAAATCAGGTCTTGTTTGGGAGAGTGTAAACAATCTCACACAATGACTCTTTTTTACTCCCTTAAAGACAATGGTTTGCAAAACATTGTGGGAAATGAAGAAATTGATTGTGACTAATCCGAGTCTTCTCTGATGAAAATTCGCTCTTTGATATTTGGATGTCGCTATTTAAATAGCGATATCCAAATATCAAAGAGAGAATTTTCATCAGAGAAGACTCGGATTAGCCTGTGACCAGCAATTTTCTTCATTTCCCACAATGTTTTCTATTGATAAAGGCCAAAATAGGCTATTTTTTATTCTATTGAAATTGCCCTCTTCTCCATTATTGAATTAGAAAAAGTCTTATATTTTGGAATTTGGGAAAGTGTTGAGACCGTAATCACGGTGGATAGTCACGGAAAGTTCCGAATGTTTTTGACGTCGCCCTGATAATTCCGACGACGTGGCAATCTCAATAGGGATAGACTACCCTAAAGTGACATTTCACAATTATTTTACATAAATTTCACTTTTATTCTATCTGAAAGAGCATCTTTTCTTATGGAAATTCTGAAAATTTCAAGTCAAAATATTGAACCGTTTACGAGAAATATATATTTTTGTGCTAAAATTAGACAATTTGTTGTTTGTCATTTCTGTCTCAATTTTAAAGGCACATTTTTCACTTATAAATAACAACTTCAAAAAACTGATAGCATCTCTACGCATTAGAATATTATTGAACAATATTTGCATCGAGACATACTTTTAAAAAAATGAAATAAATATGAAATGTCCCTTTAAATAACGTCAGGTATCTGACAGAAGTAGGTCAAGAACATGAGTAGATCCAGAGGAGAGGGTTCGCAGGGTTTCCAAGACACCCGGCATATAGCTGCGATATCGTATCTTAGAACTTTATAATTTAGTATTTGTTTATGGCAACGAATCCACCATCTTTTTTCTTTGGACCAATTGGAAAAGAAAAAAGAACTTCTGTAATGCATGCGTTGATTTTCTTGCTAAAAACTTTGGAATTTTTTATTCACGTTTGAACTTCTATCAATTTTGTAACTGAGACACTGAAACTATTTCGATTTAGTAGCTTGGTTAAATTGTCATTACATAGCATCATGAAAATAGTTTTAATCCATGGGCGGATCTAGAGGAGAGCCTTGCATTGGTCGAAAACCAAATTTTGACTTCATAACGTCAATATAACGCTTTTAAAGCCATCATTTAGGCTTGGACCCCCTCCCCCCTGGAAAAATCCTGGAGGGATTGGACCCCCCGGAAAAATCTTAGATCCGCCCTTGCAAGCCATGTTGATTCAGTAAGTATAGTACATCTTGATTTAGTAGTCGGGTGGAGTACATCTCCGGCCGCATGGCGAGTTACAACAAATCTGACCGGACGGGCAGCTAAAGTCACCTATACATTCAGGTCGAGGGAACGTACACAATATGAACGGATCACGGGGACAGTTCACTGAAAAAGAAAAAAAGTTAACGTAGTCTACCCCCAATGAGATTCACGCGACGTCGGAATTTTTCGGGCGACGTCGTAAACATTCGGCGGTGGAACGTTCCACCGCCGAATGTTTACGACGTCGCCTGAATAGGTTTTGATGCGTTACGTATATTTTACAACGTCATAACGAAAAATCCAACGTCGCTTGAATCTCGTTAGGGGCGTTTTACCTTAACACATTACCGAACGGCAAAATTTGGACTTGTCTAATTTAAAAGGCGTTGCAGACGACAATTTCATTTCGCAGAAATTTTACAAATATTTGAATTTTGGATTAGAAAACATTGTGGAAAATGTAGAAATTGCTTGTCACAAGCAGTTTCTTCATTTTCCACAATGTTTTTCCCTGCAGTTATCTTAGGGAGCGACAAAAAGCATCAACATGTGATAATGGCAGAAAGGAGCGATCAGATGCTATATTCACCAACATTTCTAATATAGTATTGTCTAAAGCAAAATTACGCTACAAGCCGTCTGATTGGACGAAATGTATGTCACGGCCAATCAGATCGATTGTTGTTTGATTTTAGGGTATTTTGCGATTTAGACTGGTTCATAATTATCACCCCTGAGTTATGTACATATAAGAAGGACTGATGGCTTTTTAAATTCTAAATTCCAAAACCTATGTTGTGAGTACTCATTGTAATCGTCTCGATGAGACTGATAACAGTCTTGGATACTTCTATTTGGAATACCAATACACATGCTGTAGTAACTTGGGCGGTAACCAGTCTAAGTCCGCACACGCACTAAAAGGCTTTCATGATAAGGTTCGGTAAAACAACGTAAAGGGGTCCATTAAAACAAAAAAAAGACCAAACTTACATTTTCGTCGACAACATGCTGCCGGTCCAAAAGGTCCATCCGGTGCAAAACAGTAAAATATAAAATCCGGTTGACAGCTTACAGGCATGGCCGGGTTGCACGTTCTGAAGCTGATTCTACCGTTAGGGCACGCGACCCCGGGTCCATCCCCCGTTAGACCACTCGGTGATCCCATCGGGGGTAAAGATGGGTCCATCATGGCCATTCCTGGGCCCATAGGTGACCCCGGGGGTAATGCGGGGCCCATCATGGTCATCCCAGAATCCATCAGAGGTTGTCCCGGAAGTCCGGCTGTGTCCATCATTCCCATGTCGGGTCCCATTGGTATTCCCGGAAGTCCGGCGGGGCCAAAGTCAGGATCCATAGGAGGTATTCCAGGGAGACCAGGTGGCCCGAAATCGTCATCAAGGAGAGGTCGTCCGGGCAGACCGACTTGGCCAAAATCGGGATCAATTGGGCCCATTTGGCCTGTAAAGATAAAGGATTCCTTTACAACAAAAACCTCGTAATTATAATAAATGAGCCGGGATCTGGAAAAACGTCCCTTAAGGCATTTGAGAACAACATGGATCCAGACCAGCCTGTGCATACGCACAGTCTGATCAGGATCCACATTGTTCTCTAATAGCTTCTTCGTGACCTGTACTTACTGAAAGAGTGCAACATAGATACATATTGTACTGCTTCTGACAACAGACTGATCTTTAAACCCAATTTTGAAAAATACTATAAGGGACGTTTTTCCAGATCCCGGCTCAATTATAATACAAAACCGAAGCAGAAATGTAAAAACACCAGGGATTTTCTGGGCGTGATTTTTTAAAAAGAACCTGATAGAAAGTTTATTGTCGGGGGTTTGAAAGAGAACCCCAAGTTCGATCCCCGAATGCAGAGGAC
The DNA here is from genome assembly GCA_963680895.1 of Fragum sueziense. Taxonomy (NCBI): domain Eukaryota; kingdom Metazoa; phylum Mollusca; class Bivalvia; order Cardiida; family Cardiidae; genus Fragum; species Fragum sueziense. Next base: position 25,182,300 of record OY804610.1, read on the forward strand.
GATTTTGGCTTCTCATTGGTCAAGGCATTCGACCCGGGTAGCGGTAAATGTCCCCGAAATGCTTAATTCTTGACCAATTTGCATTCGGTATGAATCAGAGAAGGGTGGAAAATACCAGGGATTTGCTGAATGAGACGACCAACCAAAATATTGGTTTGACGTCAATAACTTTTTATCATCTGATTTTTAAAGAGTTCTATCACATCTAGCTAGTCCCTGACGCATTTCCGCCTTCTGTTCATGAAATTGTTTTCTGAAAATGTTGTATCGTGTAATTCCATGCCGTCATAATCTTTGCGTTAGCACGGTGGATAATCACGTGATACAATATTTTCAGAAAATCTTCAATGACTTTGTAATTACTGGACCGATTTGAATTCGGTTTGAAAAAGAGAATGAAGACAGACGTCACGCATTAAATGGACGTGGTTGATTTTTGAAAAATCAACTGATAAAAAAGTTTTTGAAGATAAACCAACATTTTCGTTTATCTTCAATAACCTTTTTAACAGTTGATTTTTTAAAAATCCAACACGCGCAGCTTATTCCTGGCATTTTCCCACCTTCTCTGCTTCAAACCAAACTCAAATTTGCCAGGCATTAAAAAGATATTGAAAATTATCGGAAATTCTGAGTCACGTGATTATATGTCGTGGTTAGTCTTTTTACAGAACATACCAGGCAAATATATCCACTTTTCCGGTATAGGTATGTGTACCAGTATGTTTTTTTTTTTTTGCCTTTTTCCAACAGAATAAGGAAAATTTTCCGCAACAGCGGCGGATTCAGAATTTCTTCGAGGGGGTTCGTATATGCAAATAGGGGGGTTCGTTTTCCTAGTATTACACAATTGTAACTGGATTTCTGCATGAAAATGAAAAAAAATCTAGCTACAGAGGGGGTTCGTTTGAACCCCCCGAACCCCCTCTGGATCCGTCACTGCGCAATAATAGTATTAATGTTGATTTACTAAATACATATTTGCCATATCTACCAAGTAAGAATATTTTTGTCGAGTGAATTACCCATCAAATTTAAGTGTTTTATTATTTCATTTTATTTATGTATTTTTTAATTCTGTCGTCCGGAAAAAGGGTTAAGTATTTCTAAATTATTAAAAAAAACTTACCCAAAGCGTTATCCCCCAGCAATAAAAAGGTCCCAATCACCACGACTAGCTCCATTGTCAGTCCTGTCTAGCTCTCACGTTCTCCTTAAAATACTTTGACTTTTAAAGACATTGTTATTACCCTTTCCGAATAACACCCGATTTTGTCGTCACCGAATAGCACCTGATTTTGTCGTCAATCAAAGTAATACTTTGGAAAGTATAAAGACAAAAGAAGACAATGCTGATACTCAGCATTTTCTTCTTTTGCTTCAATACTTTCTGTTCTAAATTGTAGATATTCTGTCCCAATCAACGCATATTCTTTCATCTGCAACAGTTTTTAAATTTAAACCAAATTAAATTTTGGCTCTGTGGAAAAGACATAAAGTTAGTCGTCTGGAACAAAGAATGGGAAAGAGAGTCACGAAGGCCCAAGATGGCTGTCATGCGGAAGTTTAAATCGGCAGAATCACTCAATCAAAACTAAGGGGACCAATTTTCACATTGGAGATTGTGCATGATGGGATGGGTAAATCTACGACCAAATTTGCCTCATTACATGTAAGACATATTGCAATAACTTTCTTATAAAATTTCTGTGCCAATTTTCAAGCGGTTTGTTATATGTACCCCGCCTTGCTCAGCTCTTTCCTCTAGTGTATGACTTACATGGAACCTTCTGTACTTTTTGCAAAAAATGATCCCAACCGACTAGAAAAACGACAAAATATTTTGATCGTTTTTCCTGGTCGGTTTGGGTCAATTTTTGGGAAAAGTATGAGGAGTTTTCAAATAAGTCATACATCTGTATGAATAAAGGACTTATTGCAAAATATTTGACCAGAATCAAGATTATTGTTGTCCGTCCTCGTTATCCATCCCATGATGCACAATTTCCACCGAGATTTAAGTTGGTCTGACGAACAAACAGATACAAGATATATCAAGAAATATCGTATGAAAGGGTCAAACTGCAAAACTAGATTACTTCTGTCCAACGAAATATCAAATGAACTTCGTTTAGTCTTTTTAAATCAAGTGTTTTTATAGTTAACTTTTTTATCTATCCTATTGTAAAATTTATGGGAAACTGGACAATGAGAGATGGAGAAAAAACTTGGTACCAACACGAAAACTCCTTTCTTTTTGGCAATCCAAACTATGTACCCATGTCGTTCTGGTCGCCGACAAATCTAGCACTTGCCTTTAATTAAGAGAATAAAAAAGAGTGTCATGTATATCCTAGATCGCACACATTATTAGGACAATATTATAGGCGTCTGATTCTTCTTTTCTTAAAAACAACGTCATTTAATGAATCATTTTAGTTAAAACAATTTTCAAATTATGAATGAAAAAAAGAAAAATATTTAAGATTTTAATTTTCCATATTAAAATTTGTGCAAAAGATTATCTCCCTTGTAAATTACTTCCCTTTGGTCATATATTCTATTTATATGTCCTGGAATGAAACGCTGTTTTTTTTTCGAACGACAGAATATCGCAATAAAGTAGAACTCGTGAAAATGCGATTATCGATCAAGGATATTCCAATATGCATACCAGACAGTTTTCACTTCTGTCGACTATTTGCTATAATCCAAGGTAAATAAATGCGTATTTAAGGGAAGTAATTCTCGGGAGATTTTTTCGTCACTAAATAATCGATACTTTGATTGATGCGTTCAGTGTGTTAAAGCTTTCCTCAACGAATTGACCTAGTATGCATTATTCTAAAACCAATTGTCGCGCGATTTATGAATTAGAATAGCAAACTCATAAAAATAAGGTTGGCTTTTAAGGCCATATAATTCCGCGTTATCGAGATGTATGTTTAGACCTTTGCGTTTTAGAAACCGACTCACCTTAAATAAAGACAATGATAATATTACTACGCCTTTCATGGACGCTGATATATGAACAGAACAGAACAGAACATTCTTTATTACGACATTAAGCACATGGGCTCATAGTCACAACATAATAATAAACATGCATGACATAACTATATGGTAAGTAGTTCGACGTAATACCATCCCATAAGGACCAAATCCTATAGATCGGTAGGCCCTATTTGATATCGTCGTTGTTATTGCAAAGCCTCGTATCTACAGCTTAAATCAAGCTTTAGATACGAGGTTTTGCCTTAATTTTGACGATATGCCACCGAGTGGATGATATTGGAAGAACATTACCTTGGTCACGCCCCATTGGCCATCAGAATATTTATTACCAGAAGAGCTAAAAGTGGCTATATCACTGGTGGTGAACACGGTCAAAGCGAGGGACGTTTTTTCGCGATCAATGTATTCCGTCTGTGTTGTTATAAAATATCGTAACTACGGCTTTATCGAAGCCGTAGTTACGAGATTTTATAACAACACCGACAGTTTGTCAATACAAAACGGTAAACCCGGTCTGATTTTAGAACAAGTTCATAGGCATCAGAAAAAAATCTATAAACTCCCATTTAAACGCAAAATATCTATACCTTTTTGTAGCGAAAATTGTTTAAGTTCACCACCACTGTATATACGGTCGCCGCAGTGACATATCAATCATTGATTTATAAATGACGCCGCGGGAATTATCACGTGTTTACGTCAATGATTTGCAGTGCATTACCATATGGAAAAGTGCATAGTATTCAAATAAATCTATATGAAATATGGTATATAATAATCCATCAAGTATTTTTTTCTTTATTTAAAAACGTAAATGATATGAAGAATGTACTCTTATTTGCAGTTTCTATTCTTCGAAATAGCAATTCGTCATTTTATAAACATGTTGATAAATATCACTGAAAAGTTTAAATTTCACTTCAAGGGCGGAAGCAGGATTGTATTTCCCGGAGGGGGGGTGTCCAAGCCCAAATGATGGCTTTAGAGGCCCAAACCCCATAACCTCCCCCCCCCCTCTGGGTCCGCCCTTATAACTTGATAATGCTCCTTTTCATTCTTTACGTCCTGGAAACTAACGTTACAGTTTTTTAAACTATCGCTTGTATTTAAAGTAGTCTACCCCTAATGAGATTCGCGCGACGTCGGAATTATTCGGGCGATGTCGAAAACATTCGGCGGTGGAACTTTTCATCGCTGAATGTTTACGACCGCGCCTGAATAAGTTCGGATACGTAACGACTACGCTCGAAAAAAAATCGGATGTTTTGTGAATCTCAAAATGGCCACATGGCGAGGCTGTGGTCATACAAATGAGCCGGAATCTGGAAAAACGTCCCTTAAAGCATTTTTAAAATTTGAGTTTCAAGACCAGCCTGTTGTCAAATGCTGTCCAATGTGCATCCAAGCTGCTCTCTTTAAGTTACTACAGGTCTCGAAGGAGCTATTAGAGAACAACATGGATCCTGATCAGATTGTGCGTATGCACAGGCTGATCTGGATCTATGTTGGGCTCAAAAGCCTTAAGGGACGTTTTTCCAGATCCTGGCTCAAATGTGTGACGATACATTAGGGATAAGAATATCGTATCGGCAATGTCTCAAGACGTTTTGATGGGCATTTGAAAGAGGAAAATACTTCAATGTTTTGATGAATCTGGTCCTTGGTCCATTTTATATGAAACAGAAAGAATATTATTGATATTCACATACCTCCTACCATTATTCCTATTCAAGACCAGGTCATTCGACTTTGTGACCTTTTTAAGAAAAAAACATTTAATAACTTTGATAACTTCCATGTATGACTTGAAATAAGATGTCGATTTTTTCATACGATACCATCTGCTAATACCGGGGTCAATGGAATTGACCACGGCTTACGGTATTGTGGGCGTATAGATTTCAGTGCTTGTTATATTGTGTTTTTGGGTTGAGTTGCACGAGTCTCGTTCTGAATTTTTTCCGGTTTTCGGAAACCCTCGGTTGTCCTTTTGCCAGGCTTTATCCAAGATATTGAGATTGTGTATTGGTTTAGTGCTAATTACCTCCGTTGTCTCGGGTCCCGTGACATTGAAATATCCGAGTTTAGTGAACCAGTCAGTTTTTGACTTTGTGACGTCATATAACTAGCCGATATGACGTCAACATGGATTTTTCTGCGTTCTCGCGACGTTCCATTTCCCGCGCGTTATCAGACGTCAAGTAGCGTTGTTTGGAAACGCGCGTCTTTTATCAAATGACTACGACGTTAGAAGTTTTTTAGTCCACGTCAATTCTGTCTGCGGGGTGTAGGATTTGTGAATTATTATTCAAACCCGTTTATCTTATATCGGAGCTAGAAGCGCCAGCTAATTTGAAAGGAAAATAGATTTTCCATTTTTTAACCAAAAAATATTTTAGATCTAGACTAGAAGGAAATATTGGGGGAAAATGAAGGAAAAGATTTATAGATCTAGATCTAATCATTTTGAGAATTCTTCATTAGGCCTAAAGGCTGTTTCACAGCAAAATATACATAGATCTCAGCATCTCGTGTCAACCCTTTCCCAAGCAAGACCTTCTTGACGATTATCATGGAGATGGAGAAGGCTTCGGAAACATTTGTACAAAAGGAGAAAATGCTAGTTATCAGAAAGTTCTTCTCTTGTCTCAACGTTTTAGTAACTATAGACATTTTCCGTTAAGCTTTCATACAATATCGCTGAATTGAGTAAGGGTTACGTTTTGGCCAAATAATGGAAGTATACAGATCTACTGGTCCAATTTCACGCTTTCTCAAACGACAATATTTATGGGTCGTTCAATTTGAAAGTTGCTGCAAACGACGAATTCGCCGTTGATAAAGATAGCATACGATCAATGTACAATATAGCACAGATAATATACAGACAAAATGAGAAATGTTTGATTTTCAACAAGTATATCTTTTGTCTGATTTTTTTTCGTTTTGTCGTCTCTAAGGGACACCAAAATCATGTCTTGTTTTGAAAGGGTCAAAGAAGTCACCTTGGAGGACAAAAATAGTGATTCTACATTATAAATAATGAGTCATGAGTGACCGGATTGAACTTTGCAAAGCTAGATTTCTTCTTCTTCTTCTTCTTCTTCTTCTTCTTTTTTTATTTGAAAGAAAAGAAAATTGAGACCAAACTGAACGTATTCTAATTTTAACTGATATGTTAGGAGTTTGCACGTCAATCATGAACAAATCCCTTCCAATACATCATAGATCTGTCTTTGCCTTCGTCAATTTTGAAGGCTAATGAAAAAGCCTAGACAAACGAAGAATGTTGTCTTGAGAACTCAAATTGAAACAAGGTTTTGAGGTTTCTTTTTTTCCCTTGCATTTGGCCAAATACAATAATAATTAGGCTATGGCTTGGGACCTACACCACTAAACGACTTCTCTTACTAGATCTAATTCAAAAGCTAAATTTTTTCACGTCACTAAATCTGTCTTTTACTACCAGATTATCATTAAAGAATCACAAATGCATGGGCGGATCTAGAGGTAGGGTCGGGGGGTCTGACCCCCCCCCCCCCCCACCCCCACCCCCCTGGCATTGGCCAAAAATTAAATTTTGACTATATAAATTAAGTGTAAAGTTGCATATTTACTACATTTTAAGCCATAATTTGGGCTTGGACCCCCCTTGAAAAAAATCTTGGGCTTGGACCCGCCTGGGAAAAAATCCTGGATCCGTCCTTGCAAATGCATGAATATGATAGAAAATAACAACTACTAGACCTATATCTTGACCCCGGTTAGAGGCCCTGCCTTATTTTCATATTACATTTTATTTTGGACCATGCCTTATGACCTTGCGACCGTAATCTTGCAGTTTGGCCTATCTAAGATAAGAGATTGAATATTGACTTTAAACTGTCTTTTCACATTTATTTTTGCATAAATTTACCTTTTATTTGTACCTGAAAGAGCACATTTTCTCATGAAAATTCTGAAAAGTTGAGGACAAAATATCGAAACATTTACGAGAAATATATACATGTATATGTGTGTCCTAAAATTAAACAAATTGTTGTGTACAACAGTCCAGATTTATATGGAAATTGTCATTTCTGTCCCAACTTTGAAGGCGCGTTTTTCGCTTATGAAGTTTAGAGGTTTTTATTGCACAAATAAAAACCGATGTGCAACGGACTACATGTGTAGGTAAAAACCGAGGCGTACAGCGCCGAGGTATTTGCCTTAACATGTAGTCCAGAGCACAAAGGTTTTTATTGCGTAATAGAGACCTCCGAACTTGTTATTATCTCCATTATGACACTGTAAATAACAAAACGCACATAAGAAATGTGTTATTTTGTGTATTTTGTGGAAATTCTGCCATGAACTAGTTTTCGGCGTAGGAAACGCATTGGCGGCTAAGTGACGTCATTGATGTTACCTTGACGCCGCGTGACGTTTTGGCGCATACACAAAGCGTAATTACATAGAGTAATTATTTATGAAATAATAACAGGTTTAGAGGTCTTTATTTGCCAAATAAAACCCGATGTGCGACGGACTACATGTGTAGGTAAAAACCGAGGCGCTCCGCGCCGAGGTATTTGCCTTAACATGTAGTTCAGAGCACAGAGGTTTTTATTTGGCAAATAAAGACCTCTAAACCTGTTATTATCTCCATTATAACACTCTAAATAACAAAACGCACATTTTAAATGTGTTATTTGTGGAAATTCTGTCATGATCTAGTTTTCGGCGTAGGAAACGCATTGCCGGTTAAGTGACGTCATTGATGACGTCATTTGACGTTACCTTGACGCTACGTGACGTTTTGGCGCATACACAAAGCATAATTACATAGAGTCTTTATTGGTCAAATAAAACCCGCTGCAATTCTTCTTTCGCTATATATGGATTTTACGGTGGAGTGTTATAATGGTCAAATAAAACCCGATGCAGTTTTTCTTTCGCTATATATATGGATTTTACGGAAACGTGTTATAATTATAAATAACAACTTCAAAAAACTGATAGGATTTCTATCTCGCCATACTTCCATGTATAAACTGAAATAATAGAGATATTCACACATGGGTATCGTCTGGCAAGACCTTTCAGTGTGGCCATGACGTTTAACCTTGTGACCTTGACCATGAATTTTGGATACCTCTGTCAAGACCTCTCAATTTGACTTATTGCGCTTGACCTTGACCTTAGATTATGACACACACATTGCAAAATCATTTTTAGTACTTGTCGTCACATTAAAAATAGTAAAATAAGACAAATTTGGTAACCTGACTATGGAAAGAATAATTACATTTTCGATGATCTTGCCAACTGTTTTCTATCACACAGGTTAAGTAGGTAAATGTACGTTTGATCGTGGTTTATTTTTTAATATCGCATAAATTATTTTATAAATTATGCCAGGTTATTCTACATGACACTGAAAAGTCAAACAAAGTCATGAAAATGATTGACAAAGTACAGGTTGAGCAGAGATGGAGAAATAGGGCATTGATAGCATTCAATTTACCCTTTCCCAAAAAAGGACTGGTTTTAGGGGTTTTGTTTCTAATCAAAAATGTTTATGAAAATGTTGAGTAAAAAGAAGAAAATGCTGTCTGTCGGATGTTGGTGGGTCCATTTCCTGGATATTCCACATGTCAAGGATGGACCTCTACCAGTTTAGACGCAGTTTGACTCAACTAAAGTTGTGAATGGTGTGACAATGTATTACCAACTTCCTATTTTCTTGAAATTACTTGGCATCAACTTATTCCTAGAAAGTCAGTGCTACATATATATATGAGCTGGTGTCACTCCACGCTTCCAACGGCGGGGAATCACGTGACAATATAATTGCAGAAACTCTTTAATAATTATTTGATATGTGAGAGATGTGGTAGATCTTTGATAATCAGCTGATAAAAAGTTATTGACGACCAACCAAAAGTTTGAATAGTCGTCAATGTTTTTAATCATGTACTCTTTGGAAGAAACTACCATATCCCGCTAATTTCTTACGTTTTCCCACCTTGTCTGCTTCAACCCGAATTCAAAGTTTACAGTGAACAGAATTATTGAAGACATTCTGAAAGTCTTGTGTCACATGATTCCCCAGCGTGCAATCTTGCGTCGATAACGCGATGTTCTGTCTGATTCATTCCACCCATTCTGGCCAATCAAAATCTTTGTTTACATCGCCACTGTTGGTCCACTGCTTCCACCCGGACAAAGGCTCCACTCTTTAACAAAAATCTCGTAACTGCAGCTTGTTTCAAGCTGCAGTTACAAGGTTTTTGTTGAAAAGCCGCGATCCAATCCGTTTCTCAGACCACTGGTAAGAAGATGATCAAACTAATGCACCGGAAAGGATGCCAAATAGCCGCATCATCTGCTTTGAGCTCTAACTTGAATAATAGTCCGAAGCCGGACAGTCCTCTATAGCAACAGTCACGACTGTCACAGGGAACAATTTGATCCAGTAAACCTTGACGTAATTTCGGACGAACAATAGTATTTCCGTAGGTGTTGTTATTTTTCAATTGGATTCGTATCTGACACATCATATTCTTAAAACATTACTAATACCGAGTTTACTTTCTTCAAATACCTAAAATCTTGGTACCTCGAGCTGTGCCTGCATAGATCTATCCTTATTCCATTCAGGGTAGATAAATGCGAATGTGATTGGCAGCAGAAATAATCTCCTTCGGAGTAATCTCCCCTGAATCAAGATAAAATCGCTGTCGTCATGAACATTTAATTTACTACCAGGTTGTTTTTAAACTCTTTTTTAGTTCTTTTTATTCTAAAAAATATACAGGATCTTTGCTTTAAGATCGTAAGTTGTTAAATGTGAACTAAATTAAAAAAAAAATCAGTAACAAATATTTTGAAAGTACTTTCTACCGACACTGGCGTTCGTCACTTATCAACCGACTCCGTAAGCGCGGTAACGCCAGAAGCTTGACCATCTTGGCACATATCACGTGATTATCCCGTGATTTTCGCTGTGGTAGGGAGTTCGTACCTCTGACGTAATCAATGTTTATACCCCCCACCTACGAAGTAGAGGGGGTATATTTGTTTCACCAAGTCTGTCAGTCTGTCCGTCCGTCCATCCGTCCGTCCGTCCAGCCGTCCAGTCGTCCATCCGTCCGTCCGTAGACTTTTTCGTTTCCGTGCTCTAACTCAACAACCGTTTGACCTAGGATCATGAAACTTTAGACAGTTGTTGCCCATGACCCAAGGAGGTGCCCTTTTGTTTTTGGGTCACCAAGGTCCAAGGTCAAGGTCACAATCAGACTTTGTTTAAAATCCGTTTCCGTGCTCTAAGTCAAGAACCGGTTGACCTAGGATCATGAAACTTTACACAAATGTTGCCCATAACCCAAGGAGGTGCCCTATTGTTTTTGGGTGACCAAGGTCAAAGGTCAAGGTCACAATCGGACATTGTTTAAAATCAGTTTCCGTGCTCTAAGTCAAGAATCAATTGACCTAGGATCATGAAACTTTACACAGATGTTGCTCATGACCAAAGGAGGTGCCCTATTGTTTTGGGGTCACCAAGGTCAAAGGTCAAGGTCACAATCAGACTTTGTTTAAAATCCGTTTCCGTGCTCTAAGTCAAGAACCGGTTGACCTAGGATCATGAAACTTTACACAGATCTTGCCCATGACCCAAGAAGGTGCCCTATTGTTTTTGGGTGACCAAGGTCAAAGGTCAAGGTCACAATCGGACTTTGTTTAAAATCCGTTTCCGTGCTCTAAGTCAAGAACCGATTGACCTAGGATCATGAAACTTTACACAGTTGTTGCCCATGACCCAAGGAGGTGCCCTATTGTTTTTGGGTCACCAAGGTCAAAGGTCAAGGTCACAATCGGACTTTGTTTAAAATCCGTTTTCGTGCTCTAAGTCAAGAACCGATTGACCTAGGACCATGAAACTTTACACAGATGTTGCCCATGACCAAAGGAGGTGCCCTATTGTTTTTGGGTGACCAAGTTCAAAGGTCAAGGTCAAAATCGGACTTTGTTTAAAATCCGTTTCCGTACTCTAAGTCAAGAACCGGTTGACCTAGGACCATGAAACTTTACACAGTTGTTGCTCATGACCCAAGGAGGTGCCCTATTGTTTTGGTGTAACCAAGGTCAAAGGTCAAGGTCACAATCGGACATTGTTTAAAATCCGTTTCCGTGCTCTAAGTCAAGAACCGATTGACCTAGGATCATGAAACTTTACACAGATGTTGCTCATGACCAAAGGAGGTGCCCTATTGTTTTGGGGTCACCAAGGTCAATGGTCAAGGTCACAATCAGACTTTGTTTAAAATCCGTTTCCGTGCTCTAAGTCAAGAACCGGTTGACCTAGGATCATGAAACTTTACACAGATCTTGCCCATGACCAAAGGAGGTGCCCTATTGTTTTTGGGTCACCAAGGTCAAAGGTCAAGGTCACAATCGGACTTTGTTTAAAATCCGTTTCCGTGCTCTAAGTCAAGAACCGGTTGACCTAGGATCATGAAATTTTACACAGTTATTGCCCTTGACCCAAGGAGGTGCCCTTTTGTTTTTGGGTCACCAAGGTCAAAGGTCAAGGTCACAATCGGACGTTATTTAAAATCCATTTCCGTGCTCTAAGTCAAAAAATCGGTTGACCTAGGATCATGAAACTTTACACAGATGTTGCCCATGACCCAAGGAGGTGCCCTATTGTTTTTGGCTCACCAAGGTCAAAGGTCAAGGTCACAATCGGACTTTGTTTAAAATCCGTTTCCGTGCTCTAAGTCAAGAACCGGTTGACCTAGGATCATGAAACTTTACACAGTTGTTGCCCATGACCCAAGGAGGTGCCCTATTGTTTTTGGGTCACCAAGGTCAAAGGTCAAGGTCACAATCAGACTTTGTTTAAAATCCGCTTCCGTGCTCTAAGTCAAGAACCGGTTGACCTAGGATCATGAAACTTCACACAGTTGTTGCCCATGACCTATGGAGGTGCCCTATTGTTTTTGGGTCACCAAGGTCAAAGGTGAAGGTCACAATCAGACTTTGTTTAAAATCTGTTTCCGTGTTCTAAATCAAGAACCGGTTGACCTACAGTACTTTTTCAGTGACAAGGTGCTATTGGGGGGCATTTGTCCGCTTTACGACAGTTCTAGTTGGAGGTTGAAGCAGATAATTATGGTGGCTGATTTAAGCCATGTCGTATCTTTGCCAGGCGCCCCGCCACACAAAGCACGAAACACGACAAAACGAAAACCTGTTGTAGCTTCGCCTTTTCGCATGACGGGGCGAAATGTCGCCACATGACGGATCTATGCGAAAACTAGCCACATTTTATCCGTAGTATCTTTGACCTGTATCAGTCATACTTTGCATTATCGCCCCGCCACACAAAGATGTGACATATTGCACCCCGTCGCACATTCTTCTGTTCGCCCCGCCATGCGAAGAAACGACAGATTGAATCTGTCGAACTTTCGCCTTGTGTTGATACTTGACCAATTTGAATTCGGTTTAACCCTTTCCCAAACAAGACCTGGTTTTGCCATCCTTAATAGAAGGGGTTTGAGAAAACATTGGGGCAAAAGAAGAAAGTGCTGATGATCAGCACTTTCTCTTTTTGCCTCAATATTTTCTGTGCTATATTTTACACAAATCCTATCTTTAATAACATCCATTTTGTCATTTGTGGCTGTTTTTGAAGCGGATCACCCTAACATTTTGTTGTTTGGAAAAGGGTTAAAGCCGAGAAGATGGCAAAACGTCTGTTGTTAGCTGGATGTGGTAGATATGTTAACACATTACCACACAATTACTCTTTTTGACTCCTTTCAAGATTAAGGTTTTGGAAAACATTGTGGAAAATGAAGAAATTGCTTGTGACTAGCAATTTCTGTGACTAGCAATTTCTTCTTTTCCCACAATATTTTCAATACAAAAAGACCAAAAAGTGTAAAACTTCATTCAATTTAAATTGTCGTCTGCAACATCTTTGAATTTCGACAAGTCTAAAAGGACCTCTATGGATAAGGCGAGAAATCTCCCTAAAAGGCTCAGCTCGATGTGTCAATTTTCAAAAGTTATAAATTGAGAAAAAATATTAAGCTTTATGGTTTGGTAGATAAATAAATGAAATGAATACCGATTTTATGTCATTTAAAAAGTTCTACAGGTGCAGATAACTCTTGATTTTTGTACCCGACTAATTGGTTTCATTTTCTTACACTACCGGTATTCATTGAGGTAAAATGAAGTTTCTTTTTGTTTTATTTGTATTTCCGTATTGCGCATGCGCATCATTGAAACAACTTTAAAAGCGCACTTTCGCACCAAAAACGAGGAATACCTACCTTCCCTGGGCTGGCAAACATCGTTCCACCCCTTGACCCAGCTTCCCATTGACATATGTTGTGTAACTTGACCATGGGCTTCCTTAGTAAAAAGGATTTCCTGGATCATGGGGGGGACATACTTTTATACTAAAAATAGTACTCGTATACCAATTGCCATATTTTTGGCGGGAAAATTTCACTTTTAAACTCGTATCAATATTCACACTTTGTCAAATTCTGATTGAGCTTTTACCATTCCGCACCATATATCAAAAAATCAGTTCTGTGGCATTTATAGTTCCTGAGATATTTTTCTTAAAAAAAACAAAAGGTGCTACGTGCATTATGACATAACAAGGAATGCAAGAAGGTGCTATATGCGGTTTCATCACTTAGTACCTTCTTGCATAATGTTGTTTATGAATTATTATTAACCAAAACAGTGTTTCGTGTTCGTGCAAAAAGGTGATAAGTGTCCTTAACACTTTCTTGCAGGAATTCTTCCGTGTAAAATTGATTAATTGGGGGGGGGGGGGGGGTGCTAACTACTATTCCTTGAATATCTAATGTACTGTTGCACAAGTCTTTTACATCATATGAGTGCCTCGTACATGTTTATAACATTGAAGCAAAACTTGTAGAAAATACACTATTCTTTGAAAAAAATAGAAGAAAAAGAATCGATTTTCTCAAAACTTTGAAAAATGCACTAAGCACCTTCTTGCATTCAGGGGACGAGAGATTCACACGACCACGCAAACTTCCAGGCAACGTAGTAAACATTCGGCGGTGGAAACTTATGGAAATAAAAGAAGAAATTCCTGATAGTCAGAGCTTTATACATTTGCCTTATTTATTTATTCATTTATTAATATTATTTCAATTTACTAATCGCTGCCTTTCAACAAAAACCTCGTAAGTGCAACTTAAAGCAGCCTTCAGTTACGAGGTCTTTGTTGGGCATCGACGAAATATTCCATCTAATTTATCCAGACGTCTGTATTGTTGTTTCAACAATCGTTGAAATTAGAAGAGTCCTTAGTATTGTCGTTTTGAAAAATATCTTAAGGTAGTCGACCCCTATTGAAATTCGCACGACGTCGGAATTATTCGGGTGCGATAGAAAACATTCGGCGGTGGAACTCTCCATCGCCGAATGTTTACGAACGCTCCCGAGTAGGTTCGGATACGTAACGAAGCCGCTGGAAAAAATCCGATGTTTTATGAATCTCAAAATGGCGACATTACGGGTATTCTACCTTAAAGTGACATTTCACATTTATTTCATTTTTTAAAAGTATGTCTTGATGCAAAGATTGTTTGTTCTAATGAATAAAAATACTATCAGTTTTTAGAAGTTATTATTTATAAGCGAAAAATATGCCTTTAAAGTTGACACAGAAATGACAAATTCTATATAAATCTGAACTGTTGTCCACAACAATTTGTTTAATTTTAGCACAAAAATATTAATTTCTCGTAAATGGTTCAATATTTTGGCTTGAAATTTTCAGAATTTTTATAAGAAAATATGCTCTTTTAGATAAAATTCAAGTAAAATTTATGTAAAAATTATTGTGAAATGTCACTTTAACGGCATCCTTAATTTATCCTTTATAGAAAGGCCGTATGCATTTTCTACCACACGGTGAAGCGCAGCAGATTCGGTTGCCTGGACAATTAAAGTCGCCGCGGCAGAAAGGGCCTGGAATGATGCACGGAAGCCATTTCCATCTAGGACAATTTCCTGAAAAGTAAGAAATAAACGGTTTTAGCTCCACTGGCCGAACTATTGTCATAGTGGTCTGTCCGTGGTCCGTCCGTCCGGGCCAACGTCCGGGGGTTTATGTGGTTCAATCCGTCCATAATTTATATGAAATAAGAACAATTCCACTTAAACCATGCCATTTTATGTGGCACTTTTCTTCATAAAGATCAAAGAAAAAACACTTAATCCTGAAATGTTGGCGTGTCCGTCCGTCCGTGCATCCGTCCGTTAACCTTTTCTTTAAAAGTCTTCTCTTCTGAAACCAGTTGGCCAATGTTTACCAAACTTGGTAAGAATGTTCCTTAGGTGACCCTTTACCTAAATTGTCCAAGGAATTTTGATTGGCCGATAAATGTGGGCTTGCCAAAAGTATTAAAACATTAGCAAAACGGTATTTACCTTTTTTGTACTCGTTTATGTAATTATCATACCATCACGTGCTTTTCGCAGAGACAGTTGTTGGTGCTATTCATTACAACTGTTTGGAATTTGTTATGTATCCGTTGATTCATGTAATTTCATTGTCACAAATTAGAATATTTTCACGAAATAAGTGGTATCAATTGGTACAGGATTTTCCTAAACTTAACAGAAACACTGGTGGTGAACTCGGCCAAAGCGAGGGATGTTTTTCGCTACAACAAGGTACAGATATTTTGCGTTTAAATGAGAGTTCAAAGATATGATTGGATAGTTTTTCTAATAACAATGAATTTGCTCTAAACATAGACCGGTTTACTGATATGTATTGACAAACCGTCGGTGTTGTTATAAAATCTCGTAACTACGGTTTTATCGAAGCCGTATAAATGGACAACGAGACGTGACCCGCGACGAAAGGTTACGGTATATTCCAATACACGTAAATAGGGAGGATTGCCTATTTTCCACTGAATAAAAGCGAACAATGACAGGTATTGCGTGTTGTCCACGATGCCGTGTGAGTTAAGTAGCTGTATCCAGATAATACTTCGTCGATTTATTACAGGAAGACGGGATTGAGGCCGACATTTTTATAACTCGAAATCCCTCTTCCCCCGTCAATTTAGACTCGCTGATCTTTGATCATTCACAGGTCGTTGTCTATCTATAGTTACGATATTTTATAACAACACCGACCGAATACAATGATCGCGAAAAAACGTCCCACGCTTTAGCCGAGTTCACCACCAGTGAGAAATGGTACAGAAATAAATATACTTACGAGGACGTCGACAACACGCTGATTGGCCTCCGAATGGCGGTGTGTAACAGAAAAATACAAACGGAGGATTACATGAAGTCTGAGAACCTGGGATGCACGTGTTATAGCTGATTCTATTGTCAGGACATCGCACTCCGGGATTGAATATCGCGCTTTGTGGACCTCCGGCACCTCCCGGGAAACCTCCCGGACCGCCAGGAAAAACTCCCGGAAAACCGCCGCCGCCAGGCAGTGGTACAATCTGTGGGCCCGTGCCTGTAAATGTATGAAAAGAAGATCCATTCATGATTTCATGGTATATATCTTCATTTTATTGTTTCAGCTAAATGTGTAGTGTTGTTGTTGTCGTATAGTATTGAGCAAAGGTATACATAACAGTCGAAGATGTTGATGACAGGACCTTTAGGTAGTCTACCCCTAATGAGATTCACGCTACGTCGGAATTATTCGGGCGATGTCGAAAACATTCGGCGATGGAACTTTCCACCGCCAAATATTTACGACTGCGCCCGAATAGGTACGGATACGTAACGATGACGCTCGAAAAAAAGCGGATGTTTTATTAATTTCAAAAAGGCCACATTACGGGCGTTCTACCTTAATGATTTATCAAATATTTGGCTATAAAAACAATGTTTTCTGACAAAGCTTGTTTTCATTTTTGCTTCCTCACCAGATAAATGCCTTGGAAAAATATGGAAAAGTAAAAATAAAAAAAGTGCGCGAACAAACAATTTCTTCATTTCCCACAACATGTTGTGCACAGAAAGGGCAAACTATTTAAGGACAGATCCTCCAGTTGTTACTGCGCAACTTATTGCGCATATCCTAAATAACGAAATAAAGCTGTTTCAGTAATTGACCTTTTCAGCAAATGTATTTTTTACATTTAGTTAATGTTTGGTTGATAAATGACAATACCCTTTTCGGTTATTTCCATTTTCTCTGTTTGGTCAATTAAAGTGTAATAGTACTCGGATGGTACATTTCGCTTTCTGTTATGCGTTCAACATGTGGCGTTAGTGATAGGAAACGGAGCAACAAAAGCAAAGTGGTGTCTTTATGAGCGAGTCCGCTTCAGATGGACACAAAATGCGACACTTTTTATTATCTAAAGATGGTAATAAGGAAGAAAATGGATAAAACAAGTGAAACAATTTCGGACAAATCTGCAAAAGGTGCAAATTTTACTTGTAACTAAGAAAAAAGATTGGTTTAATATATTTTCCTTTTTTTTGTTTTTGTTTTTGTAGGTATAACCAAGCGCTATGTCTATACCAAAAAAGAAAAAATCTTAAATTCTGGAATATTTTTTATTATCGGAAACGTTGCGAAAAAAGAGCAATTTCACCTACTTTTGAAAGAATGTTTTACTAAAAATTTAAAAAAAAAATTCAAAATCATCACTAAATTTTCCGAAATTGATACTCATTTAGACAGAATAAAACATATTGAACACAATAAAGACTTATTTATGTAATCCTAGTCATTTAGAACATCTTTTTGTGGGTATTTAAGTGACACCTCATTTTTGCAATTTTAGACAAGAGTAGTTTCCCTTGAAATCCAATAACTTTTTAATTCGCTTGGTGACCTATAGTTTTTAAGTCATTTTTTTCTTCTCATATATTTATATATCAGTACAGAAAAAAATAAAAAAAATCTTACCGTAGGAAATAAATGGAGGATCTGTCCTTAAAATCACATTCACTTAAATTTTGTCTGCCCTGCGAGGGCTTTCTGCAAAACTATTTAACTTCATTTTGTAAACCGCCGCAGGAGAGGCAAATAACTTGATAACTTTCTCAAAGTTAAAAAAATATATATCTTGAATTCCAAATATATTTCTAATTATACAGAAATGAAACACAATAAAAGAACGCATGATGTATTCCTTCGTAAAAATTCAGACAATACAAAAATGACTTTCCGAAAAAAAAATACGTAGTTACAATTGTTCTGAACTGAGCCCCCCGAATATCTTTGAAAAAGGACAAGTCACAAAATGTTCATTTTGTCGTCTGGTTATTCGTTAACCACGCTGGATAAACACGTGATACAGCAAATTCAAAAAATCTTTTTTATACCGGATACTTGAATTCGGTTTGAAGCAGAGCATGTGTTCAGATGTCACGCATTAGATGGACGTGGTGGAATTTTTGAAAATCACCTGATGAAAAGTTATTGAAGATAAACCAAAGTTTTGGTTGATCTGTAGTAACTTTTTTGTCAGCTGATTTTTCCTGGCATTTTCACACACTCTTTGCTTCAAACCGATTCAAATTTGGTCAATTATTGATAAAAAAAATATTTTCTGAAATTCTGAGTCACGTAATTATCCACCGTGGTAAATAGGGATCAATTTTACCAAGGATACAGTGACGTAATTTCGGACAAACAAATAACATTTCGTAGGTGTTGTTATAAAATCTCGTAACTACGGCTTGATTCAAGCCGTAGTTGCGAGATTTTGTAACAACACTGACGGGTAATCAAAACATAAAGGTAAAACAAATCTATTTTTATCACAAAATTCATTGCCATTATTTGCAACTTACCCCAAGCGATATCCCCGAACAACAAAAAGGCTGCAGCTACGACGAACAGCATCACCGTGACCCCGACTGTGCTTTCACCGACTTCTCGTGAAACGTCGACTTTTAAACGGGGGAGTCACTCGTCCGAAACCAAGTAAATAACAAGAGAGTGGTGGTGGCCCTAGTTCGCTGGCCTGATCCATATGAGCTGGGATCTGAAAAACTGTCCCTTAAAGAATTTTCAAAAAATGAGTTTCAAGATCAGCATGTTGTCAAATCGTCGCCTTATTCTTATAATGTTCTAACCCGACTTTTTACACTTTCGAGAAAATCAAGTTTGAAATTTCAACCTTTAATAACTTTTTTACTATGAATCCGATTTTGACGGAAAAAAGATACGTGATCCAAATATTTTTGTTCTCCATAATTCTATTAAAATCTTAATATTTTGTTGAATACAAATTTTGTTATTTCGATTTTTTGATTTTCAGATAGAACAGAAATGTAATATTTTTTTCATTTTTTTAAATATTATAATGTTGAATTCCACAATAGCCAATCAAATCTCAATAAAGATGCAGTTAGAACATTATAATTCAAAAAACATTGATGGTGGACAATTCGGGACGGAATAAATTCTTTTATTTCATTGGTTGTAATTCAGATAGAACATTCTAATAATTTCTTCATTTTCTCATGGAACACTTTAATACTCAAACTTTTGAATCACGTGACTTAAAAAAACTCATATCATTGGATGGTTTTCACTTAGAACATTATAATGTTGACAAAAAGGTGAAATTGGTACAGATAGAACATTCTGTTACTGGGAATCTATTGAACCAGACTGAATTTCGACAATCTGTAAGCACCATCCGATAGAACACTCCAAGACGATTCCAACGGTACCAAAATCTCAATTTTCACAAAAAATGAGTTAGAACATTATAAGAATAAGGCGACGAAATGCAGCCCAATGTGCACCCATGCTGCTCTCTTTAAGTTATTACAGGTCAAGAAGAAGCTATTAGAGAACAACATGGATCCTGATCAGACTGTGCGTATGCACAGGCTGATCTGGATCTATGTTGGGCTCAAAAGCCTTAAGGGACGTTTTTTCCAGATCCTGGCTCATATACTTTACAAGTATTTTTTATTTTACTCAATCGTCCAATTTGAATTGGTAATCAACGATTTCTAGCAATTACAGATAATAATTATGCATCTATTAAAGCTAACATGTAGGTCGTAATAAGATAATGATATCATACCAAATCCTAACAAAATGAACGTATGTAAGTAATAAAAAGCTAAAGAAATATCTGTTATTTTGCATTTTATTGTTCGAAGCATTCAAGAGTGTCCCACAAACCAATTTATGCAAAATTGTATTTGTAAATCTTCTCTTACGACGTCTCTCACGACGTGCTTCTTTATAAGCCTCTAGTCTTCGGATATTTTTAAAACGCACGATTTATAAGGACGCTCGATGTGGATGCGTCCACCAAAACCGTACGTGCATCGCACGACTATGCATAAGTTTTAGACGCAGACGGAACGCAGACTGCTCGCAAGAGCACGTACGACCGGTTGTAAGAGAGGCTTAACCCTTTCCCAAACAAGACTTGATTTTGACGTCCCTTATAGAAATGACTTATGTTAGTTATGTAATTGTAAAGGAGGGACGGTGATATCATCACAATAAGTTTGCTCTACATTTTGTAATCAGGTGAGCGAAAATAGACACAAAAGTGCATAATTAGTTGTCTGTGCATAAAAACGCAATGCTTAACCCTTTCCCAAAAGACAACATTTAAGAGTGGTCCAATTCAAAAGCTAATGCAGGCGACAAAATGGATGTTAATGGAAACTGTTTTTTTTTTTTCGTAAAATACAACATAGAAAATATTGAGACAAAAGGAGAAACTGCTGGTTATCAGCAGTTTCTTCTTTTGTCTCAATGTTTCCCCAAGCCTTTTCTACTAGGTACGTCAAAACCAGGTCTTGTTTGGGAAAGGGTTAAACAAATTGTCAAGTATTTTTGGTCTCAAATCGATAATTTAATCACAAAAACCATTTGTTTAACTTTTCCCCCAACATGTCTGCCTTTGACCTCCCTAATAGAAAAGGATTATGAATAAATTGAGGCAAAGGAAGATTCTCCTTTTTCTCAATATTTTCTGAAATATGCTTTACACAATCTACATACATGGGTATCTGTATACATTTTGACTTCTACAGTAGTTTTTTTCAAACTGGACAACCTTAGAGCAGCTACGTTTCGGAAAGGATTACCCAATTACCAATCTATTACCAAAATAATAGGATGTTTCAATTTAAAAGCTGCTACAAACGACAAAATAAGTGTTTATAAACATTAGATTTGTGTAAAATATGGCAAAGAAAATATTGAAGCAAATGGCGAAAATGCTGAATATCAGCATTTTCTTCTATTGTCTCAATGTTTTCCCAAGCGTTTTCTGGTAGGGGCGTCAAACCAGGTCTAATTTTGGAAAGGGTTTATAAGTTGTTTATTAAGACAAACGAGTCTTTACGGCTTTATCACCATTAATGTAATATTTCTTACATTTTTTTTGCAATTACTATATATCAATAAATTCAAGGCCATCTGAGGATACCCTTAGTAAAACGTATAAGTGCACATATAATGATAATGGGACGTAATTAACCCTTTCCAAAGCAAAAAAAATCCAAGACTGATCCACTTTAAAAGCAGCTATAGACGACAAAATGCGTGATAATACAGAATCAATTAGTGTATATCATAGCATAGAAAATATTGAGGAAAAATAGAAAATGCTCCTCACCAGCATTTTCTTCTTGTGTCTCAATGTTTTCCCGTGCCTTCTATGTCTTGTTTGGGAAACGGTTAGATTACATGTGTATATGTATTTGAAAACATAAAATTAATATTGTGGAGCGCCGTGGTCTAGCGGTCGGACTCAGGCTTTTAAACGGTAGGCCTATTAACCCTTTCCCGAACGACAAATATTTAGAAACTTAACAATTTGAAAGCCGCTGTCGACATCAAAACAGATGCTGATTGAGACAGGATTTGTGTAGAAAAAAAAGTACAGAAAATGTTGAGACAAAAGGAGAAACTGCTGGTTATCAGCAGTTTCCTCTTTTGCCTCAATGTTTTCCCAAGCCAATTCATTTAAGGTTTACGAACTGAGAATGAAAACACCACTTTCTAGCCATACGAAACGCACCAAATTACACACTCTTGTAAATACACTTCACATAAGTTGATTCACCATGCCGGATTTCAAGATTATGCTTCAAGAAGAAAATAATTTACAAATATTATTTTACTCTATATTCATATGCAAGGGAGGTAATTTTGAACATTTTTTGTCAAATATTTCCATAAAAACGCATAAATTCAAAATTCTAAACCATACAAATTGCTTATGTTTGTATTTGGAATGGAAATGTTACACAGTTTAGGAATAACTGGCACTTTTCAAATTTCGCCCCTGACTCTGCTGTTTATTCTTAGTTCGTAAACCTGAAGGATGTCAAAACCAAGTCTTGTTTGGGAAAAGGTTAAGCAGCAGGTTTGGATTATGTTGGTACCATCGGATTTTTTTCGGGGAAGCGGGAAATACCATCGGTATAATACTAACACGCAAATGAAAGTGTACACTCGATTGCAACAAAAATTATACACTTATCAAAGCAACATAGATCTAATATCATAATTTATTATGTGGTATCAAAATTTGCAAAAGTGCGTTAGCTGAATGGTGGTTAATGTTCGACCGAAATTTGACCATTAACAGAGGTTTGCTTTACGCATAAATAACAAAGAGCGAAAAATAAAAGTTGCAGATTCGTGGCAGTGTACTCAAGTAGGTTTTTCATTTCCGCTGACGTTATTAGACGTTATTGCAGATGTATACGGTATGATTTTGTATCAAACCCTGAGGCGCGTTCTTTAGAGCGAAATTTTTTAAGATTTCTTAAGATGTTTTTGATACAGCGTCTTTGAGACAAAGATTATAAGCGAGGTGTTCCGAATGTTCCATACTTCATACAAATGATGTCATCATGACGTCATTTGTATGAAGTATGGAGCATTTGGAACTCCGCGGTTTATGAATCATGGAGCATTCGGAACAACTCGGTCAATTCTCTTCCATATAGATTCTTCAGAATTTGCCGAGGGATTCCGAAATAAGTGTAGAGCAATGGCGGCTCCCAGTGATCGTCATAAAAATCTTGCCCAGAAGAACGCTTTATCCTAAAACATCTTAAGAAATCTCAAGATATCTTAAGAAATCTCGCTCTAAAGAACGCGCCTCTGGAAACATAGCAAAATCAAACGTATAGCCACATAACAAAATGCCGCGAGTCTGCAACTTTAATTTCCCCATCTGTTTTCACACATAAAGCAAACATCTGTTAATAATCAAATTTCCGTAAAATGAAAATCATGCAAATTTATGTTAATACATTTTGTAAATTTTGATACCATGTATGACATTATTTTGCTTAAATTATCGCACTCTTTTGTTCCTTTAATCAAGCGCACAGTTTCTTTTGCGTGTCATTATATATTTCAATTATTTGTGCACTTAGATATCCCGAATCCAGAGGATCTTGGCGGTTTGTCATTTTGTTTTAAGTTACTTTACCCCTAATTAGATTCGCGTGACGTCGGACATCGGAATTATACGAGGGCGGTCGAAAATAGTCGGCGATGGAAAGTTCCACCGCCGAATGTTTACGACAGCGCCCGAAAAAGTTCGGATACGTAACGGCGACGCTGAAAAAAAAAGTCCGATGTTTAAGAATCTCAAATAGCCACATTACGGATATTTTACCTTAAATAGATCGAACTATAGTTGAAGTAGCAGACTATAAGGGGTCGATATTCAGACAAGTTAACAATATTGTGAATACAGATCAATTTTATTAAGTAAACAGTGACGTAATATCGGACAAACAATAGTATTTCGTAGATGTAAATCTAAAACGTCGCAACTACAGCTTGGTTGAAGCTGTATTTATATGATTTTCTAACAACACCAACGATTTATAAAAACATAACAATAAATCCAATTCATTTTAGCACAAACTTCATTGCATTTAATTGACACCTTACGTCGTCAAAATTTCTTCCATTTTCAAAAAGTGTTGGAACATCTCTGTACATATTGCCCCAAATAAACACTGATTCATTCTTATGTCCCATAAAATATTTAAGAACGGGTTGAAAACAGATGAAAAAAAGTGCTGATAGGCAGCACTTTCTACTTTTGTCTTAATTATTTGTACCAATTTGATTTACCGAAAAAATATCTTTATCCATATCTTTATTGTTTATTTCAGCAACTTTGAAAATCAGGGCATTCTATGTTATTGTGGTTTGGATAGAATACGGTTGATAATCACCCGACCCAACATTTTCAATAATGTTCAATAACTCTGGTAATATAAGCACGGTGTATAATCACGTGACTTAGAATTTCCGATAATCTTCAATAACTTTGTCAATACTTGACCAATTTGAATTCGGTTTGAAGCAGAGAAGGCGGGAAAATGTCAGGAATAACCTGGACGTTTTAGATTTTTGAAAAATCAACTAATAAAAAAGTTATTGAAGATAAACCAAAATTTTGGTTTATCTTCAATAACTTTTTTATCAGTTGATATTTCAAAAATCCAACACGTCTATCTAATGCGTGATGTCTGTCCATCTTCTCTGCTTCAAACTGAATTCAAATCGGTCAAGTATTAACAAAATTATTGAAGATTTTCTGAAATTGTTAAATCACGTGATTATCCATCGTGATAAGACTGATTTGCAAATGACTTGAAGCAGATAAGGTGGGAAAACGCTGAATGCAAAGGTTCATTTAAAAATCAGCTGATGATAAAGATTTTGACGACCAATCAAAAGGTTGATTGGCCGCCATTAACTTTTTTATCAGCTTATTTTTAAACTATATATATAACCATCTTTTACATCAAGCTAGCCTAATTCCGTTAATTTTCCTAACTTCTCTGATTCAAAGCGAATTGAAAATGGTCAGAAATCAACCAAATTATTAACGATTTTCTAAAGTTGTTGTGTCACGTGATACGACGCCATCTTTGTTTTATCCTTTATAGAAGGGCTGAGTACATCGTCGTCCGCACGGAGAACCGCAACAGATTTGGTTACCAGGGCAACTAAAATCACCGGAGCAGAACGGGCGAGGGAATATGCACAGGAACCATTTCCATCTAGGACAATTACCTGAAAATAAAATATGTAGTGTTGTTGGTTTCTTTATTTCAAACCCTATGTTATGGATATCCATTGGTATCATCTCCTCTTGGAGACGATACCAATGAGTTCCCATAACATATGGTTTGATGATACATTGTATTGTAATTTAGAACACAGAAACCATTTCCACTTCGGACAATAACCTGAAAGCAGAAAAAGTGTTGGTTTCTACTTTTCTCAAACCCCATGTTGTTGGTACTCTCCTCGAGACAATTCCAATGGGTTTCCATAGCATAGGATTTGATAAACATTAAATGAAATATTGCATTATAGAACACCATTTACCACGCCATAACCCATATGCTATAAAGATGATTCATGTTCATGGCATTTCAACATAATTATAAAGGAGTTGAAATGTTCCCCCAAACCTATATTGTGTGTATTCACGAGCATTAGCCTATATCATCAAGATTATTCTAATGGATACTCACAATATAGGTTTTCGATGTAAAATAATATAACCATTTAAAATGCCTACATCCGACTTTATTACTGTTTTAAATTGACATGGCGCAGCTTTAGCTTTTGTTATCATAAATTACACACTTCGTCTTTTTCCTAAAAATAGTTTAGTTATATTTTCTTGCGTACATTTCATATCCGTGTACCATGCTTTAAATCTCTTTGATGTATATTAGGCTATTTGCAACCTATGAACATGTTTTGCATAAAGATCAGTGCCATGTCAAATGAAATACGCTATACATTATAAGGCAAAACTTACGCGTATTCCGTGCATATTTTCTGTGACAAGAAAAATTGACAAGGTTGGAATTTCGATAAAAGATCTAGAGTAATGACAATATCGTTATCGCCGACAACAGCGACGTTGTACCAAATGCTTGATATGCGAGTAATATAATGACAGAATGAACTCCAAACTTTACAGAAATGTTGAAGTAAAAATGAAACTCACGTGGGCGCCGACAACAGGCGGATGGACCTCCAAATGGTGGAGTGTAGCAGAAGAACACGAACGGAGGGAAGCACGTGTTGGGACCGCCGGGAGTACACGTGTTATAGCTGATTCTGTTGTCAGGGCATCTTGTCCCGGGGTTGAAGATTGCGCTTTGTGGTCCTCCCGCACCGCCTCCCGGAAAACCTCCCGGACCTCCCGGGAAACCGCCCCCTCCGGGAAGGACTGGGCCAATCTGCGGCCCCGTGCCTGTAAATGTATGAACATAGTTTATTAGCAAATAGAAAATGTATACAAAGGAAAAGGAGAATTCCGTGAGATCAGAAAGCCTGGAATACAGGCTGTGTAGAGTTCTGATTTTGTTGTCTGGGTATCTTCTTTCTGGTGCGAATATTGTGCTCTGTAGACCACCCATACATCCCGGGAACCCTCCCGGACCGCCGGTGACCGCGAAGCGGTTCATACAAAAATATGATTAGATTTTATTTTTCATACCTGCATGAAAATAATAAAATTACATTCATTTCTTGCTAAACCCAACTTTAAGGTTAATAATGCATCGTAATACAATGTTTTACAGAAAAAGTAGTTCCGGCACTATTTTTTCAATTATTTCTTAATTTATTTTTTTTATTATTATTATTTTTCGTGGAGCTGTGAATAATATTATTCAATCAATCAGAACCCTTGAATTTTAATGAAATAAACTAATATTAGAATATTTTGAAATAAAAAAATGTGTGCCAGTATTCATCAGACTCTGTGTGGAATATTGAACCAAATCTTCTCTTTGGGATGATCCTAATGAGTACCCACAGAATAGGTTTGGATTTGGAAAAAATAAAATGTTGGTATGCCCTCTTATCTGTTGCTGTGATAATATACTAGAGGAAAGAAGAAACGCAACAACTATTTTTTGTTATTTCTCTTAATTCTTTTATGTTATTGAGTCAAAAATGTAACTGATAATTACATGGTTCTGTATCTTGATATTAATCTTTGTGTTTACGTTAGAACCTGTCTTACATGTGAGATAACGTCAAAATAGACGTTTACACGTTTCTCACGTTCAAACCTTTAAATATCAAAACTTTACATAGAACTTTTTAAATTTGTGTAGATGCACGTCGACTCGACAAAATACAATGATTTTTGTTTTGATTTAATCCCTGATATCGTTTTGTAACCTATTCAAAGGCGTCATCCTGAAGCAATTGTGATGTTTACGAATAGAACATCTCAACCCGCAGTTGCTGCTGACTTTGGTGTACATCGGTTTACAAAATATTGCTTGAGATAACGTCTCAGAACTAACAGAGCAACTGGTGGTCGCCCGAAAGGCGGTCGTCAACGTCTAACGTCATGACGTCAGGACAATAACGTGCGTTTATTTTACCTACGGAAACAAATTTTGTTGTCGAGAAAAATTGTTGATGCTACTCATGAACAGTACAGCAATCAAATTTCAGCCAGGTATCGTTATTGTCCGCTTGGATTGCGTGCAAGAACGCATTTAACGTTGACGCAAAACCGCTCTCGTTTAAATGCATATTTATGGCACGTACAACCTGTGACATTGATAAAATTTTGACACAAGAAAGTCAAATGAATAAGTTTTACTATGCATTGAAAAAAGTATGCAGAATATGGTGATTTTGAGAAAAACAAAAACAAAAAGCATAACCAAATTAAATTTTTGTTGCGTTTCTTTTTTCCTTTAGTATAAAAAACATTTGGCTTTGATGACATAGCCTACATTTTGTCGGTTCAATGTAGTGGTTTGACAATGGATTAATTAAAAGTAATGAAAAAGTTTAAAAGGAACATGTAAATGAAATATCAAATACAAAATATGATTCACTATTTGTGGGTTGTTAACCCATTATCACACAATTACTCTTTTTGACCCTCTCACAAGATAATGGCTTTTGAAAACATTTTGGAAAATGAAGAATCTCTTGCGTCAAGCAATTTCTTCAATTCCCCACAATATTTTATACACAGACTAAGAGACAAAAACGTAAAACTGTTTTCACTTGAAATTGTCATCTGCAACAACTTTGGATTTGAGACAGTTTAGATTTTTGCCGTTTGGTAATGGTTTGAGTGATTTGTGTAATTTTGAATGTGAATTTAGCCAAAACATTCAAATTGAATGACATGATATATAATATTTTCTTTTAAATCTGGACATATAAAATGATATTTTCTGACTAAGTGAGTAGAACTTACTGCCCTATGGGCTAAATGCATTAGAAAATAATGTGGAAATGTAGAAGCAATTCAATCATTTCCAACTATGTTTGGTATCCAAATATTTTTAATTTCATTCACCTGGAATTTACTTCTACAATATCGCTGCTTTTAAACGAAAACCTCGTAACTGCAGCTTAAAACAAGCTGCAGTTACGAGGCTTCGTTGAAAAGTGGCGATATTCTTGATTGAACTTACCCCTAGCGATATCTCCGAACAACAAAAAGGCAGCAACTACGCCGACAAGCATCCTGATAGCCTCCATTGTGCTTTCATCGACTTCTCACGAGATGCCGACTTTTAAACACGAGAATTACTCGTCCGAAACGGAGCGAATTACAAGAGGGTGACGATGGCCCTAGTTCGCTTGCCTGGGATGTTTTTGTTTCTTTTGTTGATTGATTGTTTGTTTTGTTTTGTGTGTAGTTGAGAATATCATTAATTAACCCTTTCCCAAACAAGACCTGCTTTTGACGTTCCTAATAGAAAAAGCCTGGGAAAACATTGAAACAAAAGAAGAAACTGCTGATAACCAGCATTGAGGCATAGGCTATAATTGTACAAAACATATAATTAAGTTGAAAATGATTTGAATTTTGAAGTATTTGTTCAAAATCAATTTTTTCCAATATTGTTTGAATTTCCCAGTAAATTCAACTAAATATTTCGTTGTATTTTATAAGTTTAACATAGAACTTTGGATTTCTCCAGGTGCCATGCACATCTATTCTCACAAAAGATGCTACCTGTTCTGCCCACACAATTGACCAAACGCCGACTGTCAATCAAAAACATCGATTAGCCAATGGACGATCAGAAAAATGTCATGCACCAATTGTTCATCGTTGCACGTGGTTTTGTATCGATTTATCGACTGACAATCAAAACAATCGACATACCAATGGCAAAGAATTTTGTGCTAACAATAGACTAGGTTCACAGTTATGTTTTGATAAACCGCGTCGGTGTTGTTATAAAATCTCGTAACTACGGCTTAAATAAAGCCGTAGTTACCAGATTTTATAACAACAACTACGAAATACTACTTTGTTTGTCCGAATTTAAGTCACGATTAACTGGTAAAATCGTTCCCTATTACCGACCACATGCACATTGTTTGCCTTAAATTCTATGTTGGGCGGAGCGATCTGTCGATTGGCGTTTGGTCAATTGAAAGACAAAATCATAGGTATAGATACAACGACAAAGTCAAGTTAGTAACGGAAATTTGGTTTGTTTCAGGGCATAATCATGAAGCGACAAACCAGGAGCTGAAAATCTAAATGGTATTTCGTTAACTAGACAATCAGCATTTCACAACAATATGTCTGTCCCTTTATTAAAATTCATATGCTAGATGCCCGCTTCTCTGTTTAAAAAAATGGTGGAAACTGCTTGTCTTTGGTGCTCAAGAATTCCGGTGGGAAAAAACACGAGGTACCCAAAAATCAAAACATGTAACGTCAGATTATAATAACAATAGTTCGTGTTCCAATAGCAATATGAGAAACGTGTTTGACATGAAATTTCCGACCATTTTTCCTACCCTAGTGGGACCTTTAAACTGGTGTTATTTTGCATGCGATTTTTCGAATCTTGCTAGTCTCTCACAAAGTCTAGCTAGAATCTCAATGAACGCATGCGAAATTGTATTTAGTAATACGTCCTCCCCTTGTCTGAAATGGTAAAATTTACTAGTAACTATAGGCCTACGCTGAAGTAAATAAACAGATTGCCCAAGAATTATCCTACGAATTTCCTTAACCCTTTCCCAAACAAGACCTGCTTTTGACGTCCCTATTATAAAAGGCTTGGGACAACATTGAAACAAAAGAATTTCAATATTTTCTGTGCCATATTTTACACAAATCCCATCTCTAATAACATCCATTTAGTCATTTGTGGCAGTTTTTGAAGTGGATCATTCTAAAATTTTGTCGTTTGGGAAAGGGTTAATCTCTCTCCAAATGTGGGTGTTCCAAATTAAGAGCTGATGCATATATTAAAACGGGTCTTAATATGCCAAAATTCGGATTTTTGAATAATATAACACACAAATACGGAAACAAATGCACATTCTGCTTTAATCCGAAAATTTCACAAACCTTTCCATTGGATACGTAAAATGCCGCCATTGTTTCATAGATATATTTTTCGTAAATTTCATTTTTATCTAAAAGAGCGTATTTTTCTTATAAAAATTCTGAAAATTCCGAGATTAAGCATTGCGCCATTTACCAGAAATTATATTTTTGTGTAAACAAATTGGTGTATACAGCAGTTCATGTATATATGGAATTTGTCTTTTCTGTCTCAAATTTAAAGGTATTTTTTCCGCTTATTAGCAACAACTTCAAAAATGGTCGCATGTATACGCATTAGAATAACCAATCTTGTCATCAAGACATTCTTTAAAAAATGAAATGGGGATGTGATGTCTCTTTAAAGATAGTCTAAGATATTGTAAAGTAGGGACGATGAAAGATCAAAATAATTTGCTCTACATTTTGTAGTCAGATGAGCTATAGCCAATACAAAAGTGCATAAGCAATTGTCTGTGCATACAAATGCAATGCTTTTCCAATTTGTCATTTTTTTTTTTCAATTTGATACTTTAATAAAACAAACCATTTGTTTAATTAGCCCTTATTAAGATATATGAGTTATATACGCTTTATCATTGTATTGTTCTTCATTTTTTGCTATTACCATATATGTGACCCGTCACGCTAAAAGGGACCTTATCCGAACTCAAAAAATCCGAATTTTGACAAACTTGTCAGACTCAGCACAGGTAAAGCAGATCCCGTATGCGAAAAATGAACGTATAGTAAGACAGGGAAAACATTCCGGATTTAGAAAATTACATAAAAGTGAAAAGTGTCGGCCCTAGTCTGGCTGCGCGTACTGCGCAGACTGACTAGGGTCGATATTTTTCACACACCCGATAAGGTCCCTTTTAGCGCGACGGGTCACATATCAATGAATTCAAGGTCATTCGGAGATACAGATAAGAAGAGACAATGCAATATTTGCATTTGTGACCCATTACGCTAAAAGGGACCTTATCGGTTGTGTGAAAAATATCGACCCTAGTCAGTCTGCGCAGTCCGCGCAGCCAGACTAGGGCCGATACTTTTCACTTTCATGTAATTTTCTAAATCCGGAATGTTTTCCCTATCTTACTATATGTTCATTTTTTGCACACGGTATCTGGTTGACCTGTCCTGAATCTTACAAGTTGGTCAAAATTTGGATTTTTTGAGTTCGAGTAAGGTCCCTTTTAGCATAATTGGTCACATTTATTTTTCATAAACCTCTATGTTGCAAGTGCCCATTAAGATCGTACCATGGAAACTGTTCAAATGAGTACCACAACATAAGCTTTGGATTTGAACTAACAAATTCAGAATACCTTTATGCCCTTTTTATCTATTGATGTACAAGTTTATGAAATGAGAATAACTATAGTAAAACGTCCAAGAAGAAAATGTTACGATAATATTTCAAAACACAAATATTTGGACCACCCTAAAATGTTGTCGTTTGGGAAAGGGATAACGGACGTACGCAGGCTTTCGAATCTTTAAAGCACCAGATTTGAATCCGGTCGGCACCATGGGAATTTTTGCGAGCAAAACGTTTTTCAATGTTGCCCAATTTTATCTATGAATAATGAAATATTGCAGATGAGAGTTATATCCAAATCTTTGATACATTCAAACGCAAATATTTTCTATGTCCAAAAAGGTAGGAAATCTGCAGGAAAATTATTACATTGTACGTTTGAATAATGTCAGACGTCATGGTGTAGAGTGAAAAAAGGCCGGGAGTGGGACTTTAAAAGGCGCACATGGTGCTCTTTATCGCATCAAAATCCGTTGCAGTTAGGCGGATATGGCATAATTATGATCGTTCACTTTTTCAGGAGAGCACCAAATTTTGCACACATGTAGTATACACCCCTAATACTAAAGTTTTCCTATGTAGATTCCAAAATCTGAACCGCCCGCCATATTGAATTCCATTATGGCCGCCAATATTGACTTCTTAAGGTTTACAGACCCTGAAAAAAGCAGAACTTTCTAGCCATACGGAATGCATAAAATTACACACACTTGTAAATACACTTCACATAGGTTGATTCTGCGTGCTGGATTTCAAGATTATGCTTCACGAAGAAAATAATTTACAGATACTTTTTACTCTATATTCATAGGCAAGGGAGGTAATTTTTAACATATTGGTCAAATATTTCCATGCATTTATTCAAAATTCTAAACCGTACAAATGCGTATGTTTGTATTTAAAATGGAAATGTAACACACTTACGGAATTATTGGCACTTTTCAAATTTCGCCTCTGGCTCTTTGGAGCTTTTTAGGGTTTGGATACCTTAAGAGCAATATCTCCCTTATTATTTCGAGGTTTTTGTTGAAAAGCGATGAAATATTTCACAGAAGACAAAAATAGGGCTACTACCCAGTTTGTAAGTCCCTCTGATTTCGAGACAAGAATAGTCGACTGTTGTAGAAATCACCATAAAATTATATACATGCATATCACAAACCTTATTTTGCGATTGATAAAAACTATGGTCAAACTAACCCTGCTTCGGGTAAGAAATTTCATGATGAATTTCCTATTTCTGTGTCAATTCTCAAAATGTTTTTGGGCAAACTGATCTTTGACAAATGGATTTTTTTTTTTTCGTTTTCTAGTCGGTTTCGATCAATTTGGGGCTAATTTTACTAATTTCAGTCGTTATCCATCCCATAGTGCACAATCTCCATCGTGAAAATGTTAAGATAATTATAAGAAAGAGTACAGTATTTGAAAAGAAAGGTATATTTTCGGAAGATGACATTTTCGTCCTTAACCATTTCCGAGACAATAAAACATTAGGCCAATCTAATTTTGAGAGGTATTGCTATCGTATTGTGAAATCAACGAGGAAGAAAATGTGAATGCCACCGACGAATGTTTTCGACGTCGCCCGAATAATTCCGACGTCGCACGAATCTCATGAAGGGGTAGACTACCTTAACGACAGCTTGTCGCAGAGGTCAAACTCCAAGTTCAAGGTCACTGCGTGAAATGGATTGCATGGTCTGTGTAAAATCGATGGTAAGCATGGATTTTGTTACCTGCGAGTACCGAGTCCCTGACTCATATTTCTTTTTCTCAGGACTTATTGATAAATTATTTAGTGAGTCCCAGAATGCTAACATTTGCAATCTGCTTTGGCGTTATCATACTTCTGTGTTTTAATATTGGACTCGTTGTTTTGGGAACCATGGGTCCCAGGGCTCTTCCGCATAAATTTGTAACAAAAGCATTGGGTAAGAGTTTTTTTCCATTGCACACAAATTTTGGACGTTGGTTTCGTCCTTGTACGTTTTTTCCTACAATTCATCAAAAGGTCCTCTTTTGATTGACGTCTCTCGTTTATTTTTTATTTCTTGACAGGTTTCTACCTTGAACTTTTTTGATTGACAAATTCGACAATAACTTATTTTTTGTACCAGTCCCCGCCAGTCTCTCGCGCATTTAATTGTCTTAACCTTTTCCCAAACAAGACCTAGTTTTGACGTCCCTGGTGGAAACGTCTTGGGAAAGCATTGAGACAAAAGGAGAAATTGCTGATAATCAGCAATTTCTCCTTTTGTCTCAATATTTCTATGCTAGATTTGACACAAATTCTGCCTTTATCAACATTCATTTTGACGCCTAAGGCGGAAGTCTAAGAGGGAAAGTTTGAAATTTTGTCGTTTGGGAAATTGTAAAACCTTTTAAAAAACAACACAAACACTTTGCGTCTCAAGCAGAGACTGATTTGGTAAACATCAGCGGTAAAGGAGAAAATTATGCTGTTCAGCATCTTCCATAGTTCCAGCAACATTTTTCCACCAAATTATGTTCGAATAACACATTTTTGTAACATTAATTTTGTCCTCCGTAATATGTTTGAATTCAGACTATTCGAGAAAAGAAAACTGTTAATTGGGAAAGGGTTAAACATAATTGATGGAGCTTTAATTGTTGAATAAGTAATAAAACACAATACATCGTGGCCTTGAAATAAATTGCTATAGTCATTAAAGGCCAAAGACCCCTACTTGTGCAGTGCGGGACAGAGCGGTAGCAGGAGTGTGGTAGAAAAATAAACCATCGTCATTTTCTGCTACCACCCCCCCCCCCTCTTGAGGGCTCCCTAATAAGAGATATTTTAAGGCAGTCCGCCCTAAGTGAAATTCATGCGACGTCGGAATCATTCGGGCGACTTCATAAACAATCCGCGGCGGTGGATCATTCAACCGCCGCCAAATGTTCATGACGTCGCTCGAATAGGTTTGGGTAAGTAACGAGTGTTAAAAAACGTCGTATGATAAAATCAGACGTCGCGTAAATCTCAATAGGGCTGGGCTACTAGTACCTTAAGGTCATCTCAATACTAGTGCTTGATAATGAAAAGGTTAAAGTTATGGGCTGCTTTGTCATGGTTACCTATTTTAGTGACACAATTATTATCCTTTACCGAATAAGCCCTGGACCCGGTTTCTCGAAAAAAAAACTTTAGTATATACTCATGAGCGCATGCTCAACTTCAAAGGAATACTCTCCAACGTTGAAGGGTATTCGATTGAAGTTCACGTGGATTTCGTGTGATTTGGGCAAGGCGCTCAGATTTGAGTTTGAGAACGTACTTCAGTTTTTTCGAGAAACCGGGGCCTGGTTTTGACGCATAAATCATAATGACTTTTAAAAGCTTCAAAGAAAATGTGAGAATATTATGCGTTCTGCCTA
Organism: Fragum sueziense; assembly: GCA_963680895.1. NCBI lineage: Eukaryota > Metazoa > Mollusca > Bivalvia > Cardiida > Cardiidae > Fragum > Fragum sueziense. The sequence goes on from OY804610.1 coordinate 25,217,415, forward strand.
TTTCTCTTTTTAAGTCTATTTTATAGACTACGCTATAGCTTCTCCGTGATCTGCTGTAACAATTTTTGAAATTGAACCAGTCTTTATATAAATCTTGCCGCCAGGGAAAGGGTTAATGTACTTTGTTAACCAATTTAATGATTTTGTTCGACATATCAATGTCAAATAAAAACTCATAAATTCTTTAATGTGGTTTATATCATAATGCACGTGACTAGAATGCAAAATACCTTTAACCCTTCCCAAAACGACAAAATTGTAGGGTAGACCAATTTAAAAGCTGCTGTAGACAACAAAGTACATGTGTGTGCTACTTAAGGTAAAATTTGTGAATAATATATAGCACAGAAAACATTGAGTCAAAAGGAGAAAATGCTGATTATCAGCATTTTCTTCTTAAGACTCAATGTTTTCCCAAGCATTTTCTGTCAGGGCGCCAAAATAAGGTCTTGTGTGGGAAAGGGTTAAATAGGTCACTCTCTATACGTAGGTGATGGCTCTTACAACTCGACAAATGGCAAAGAATTTTGAGCTAAAAATAGACTGGGTTTACCGTTTTGTTTTGATAAACCATCGCTGTTGTTGTAAACTAATTTCATTTTCCTTCCTTCCTTTCTTCTAAATGTGTTTCTTACATCCATATATGTATCACGCTTTGTTAATATTTTGTATTTTGTAAAAAACGATGTACTATGTACAAGTTTTGATAATAAACTGTTCTGTTCCTGTTCTATAAAATCTCGTAACTACGGCTTGAATAAAGCCGTAGTTACGAGCTTTCATATCAACACCTACAGAATACTATATGTTTGTGCGATTTTACGTCACGATTAACTGGATAAAATCGTGCCCTATTTAACATCTGTAGCTTTGACATGAAAAACAGACTGTTGTGACGTCATCAATGCTAGAGCATAAAGCCATGGGATTCGTTGCATATTGAGCTAGTTCCGGGAATGACCATATGAAAGGCGGCGCGTACTGTGCACTTTATCTCGTCAAAATTAATGTATAAACTGGGAAATTAAACACAATATACTTGAAGCGGACGAATTTTTCGGTGTGAACGCTTCCCCAACAGTCACGTGGGTTACCCACAGTGTTATAGGCCTAGATATAGTAAATTCGAAATACCGTAATTATGTTCCATGTTTCGTGTTTTACAAAAATATCATATTTCGATTGATGGTTAATGGATAAAATGTCAATGGCTATATTTATCACAAAACAGATTTCTTCTTCTTTTCTGTCAAAATTCTAAATTATGGATTAAGGTATTCATCCCCTTATTAAAAACACCACTTTCTATCCATACGAAATGAAGTAAATTACACACACTTGTAAATACGTACACTTCACATAAGTTTTTCACCGTGCCGGATTTCAAGAAGAAAATGATTTACAAACATTATTTTACTCTATATTCAAATGCAAGGGAGGTAATTTTTGAAGTATTTGTTAAATATTTCCATGAGTATACATCAGTGCAAAATTCTAAACCGTACAAAATGCTTATGTTTATATTTAGATAAGAAAAAAAAAAAACGCCACAAACACGATTATATTAACAGTTTCTTCTTTAATTCATTTCCGACGTTTCGCCCTTATGGGCTTCTTCAGGGAGAATGATTTAATCAAAGCGCTGAAAGCGCTGAAGGCCTTGAAGAATTTGAACACATGCAGATTATTGGTATGAGAAAGTTTAAATATTCTTTAACTTCAGCAATAATCAAAGTGCTGAAAGTGCTGAAGGCCTGGAAAGTGTACGAAAAATAACAAGAGTAATATTTAAATCTTTTATTTTTTTTGAAGAAGTTTCGAACAAATTTGAACACATGCAGATTTTTGGTATAAAACAAAAGTAAGATGAACAGAAATCATCTGTATGGTATGAAACAAAAGTAAAATGAACAGAAATCATCTGTACTGGATGGCCACTAGAATCATGTGGGCCAAATTATCAAGGATCAGGTAAGAAGGATTTCGATTATTAAATGAAGTTAAATCATTGCCGACAAATCGTGATGTTATTTCTATATATCTTCACAATATATCATTTAGAACCTTATTAAATCATGAATCTGCCTATTAAAACATAACTATATAACACATGTATACAAATACATAGATATATAAATAACAAAGTTTTAAAACAGATTAAAGAATAACAAATCGTTACTATTACCTACGGTATTGGAAAACCAAATATTTCAAGTGTGTATCGGTAATCACTGACGCGTTCCGTGTGTTCCGGTAATTACTATGCGTTCCATGGTGTTCCGGTATTTCTATGGACCCAATAGTTCTTTCGCGGTGGAAAAAACGAACATTTACGGAAAATTTTTGCAATGAACAAGTTTCTTTAAATATTAGAGGAACGTCGGGTACTTTCGGACAGTTAAGCGATCGTCAGCCATTATTTAGATAGGTGAAGACAAAAACTGTATCTTATGTCACAATCAGAAAATTCTAAGCCTTTTCCCCGGCATCGGTAATGAGAAGTATGTATTAAGCGTATAAAACCGGGTACCATAAGGAAAACAAAATGAGTCATCAACGACAGGTTATTTCGGACACATCGGGTCTGATCGGACAGGCCGGTAATCGAGCTAGATTTATTTCAAATAATTATTTTTGCACTTTTACGTAATTAATTTGGAACAATCTAAAATTTTGTTTGGAAAGGTTTTAGGTAAGATAAAATACAAATGAACGATCTAAGATATTTATTTGCATCGAGTATTTCATAAAAAAAAAATGAAAAAGTTTACGCTGATAGCTGGAATAGAACGTCGGTTCCCCGAGTTTGAAGACTTCGACATTACCACTCGACCACTGAACTTGCTGTATGTGGAGTGACATAATTAATATATAAAATCATTATTTGTCCGGTTAGACCCGACGTATCAATTTTCCTTCGGGTCAGATCGGACACCATTTTATTTCCGAAAATAACTAAAATTTCTATCATCGACAGGTAAAAACCTCTCGAAAACCTTTTAATCTTCTTTTTAAACCAGACTAAAAAAGATTTAATCGCAATAATACATCGTCATAATCTTGCTTCTGCAGGGTATCTATATTTAGATATTGCTTACGATATTGATTCGGGGGAAAACCCACTAAACGTTGAGTATACACCCAAACACACTTCCAATTTGTTACTAAAAATAGTAACACTTTTTAATGCCAGATCGAGGCTCTGACCCAATTGAGAGCAAAGCATCCAACGTGCAATGGAAATGAACGGAGGAAAGAAGAAGTTTGAGAGGAATCACACTCCGTTTTGTGACGATTCCTCTGTGAATCTCGACGGGATATCATTGACTGACTTCCAATTATGGTCTTTACTGGCTTTTAAGTCATTTTTGACCCTCCGAAAACGTAGTATCCACGGATCTTTTGAGGACCTAGCCGCCAGGTTCAACTGTCATTTTCATGCATTTAACCCCCTTTCCCCAACAAAAAAATGTACGAAACATGCCATTTTCAATGTGAAGATGACAATCTCAGTACCGAAAGGCTTATGTAGATAGATAATTCATTATGGTAGATCAATTTGATAATAAAAGCATTGCTCTTAAAGCCCATTTTCCAAACGACAAATTATTTAGACTTTTCAAGTTTGACAGCGGCTTTTAAAACCCTTTTCTAAACGGCACCTGATTCAAGTTGGAAGCTCTTGCAGACAACAGAATGGGCATCTTGAAAGTAGGATTTTGTATGTGCAAGGGCGGATCTAGAGGGGGGTCGTGATGTTCGCCCCGCCCCCTGGAATAAGCCGAAAATTGAATGTTGACTATATAATCAAAGCGTCATAATTTAACATATTTAAGTCATCATTTGGGCGTGGACCTCCGCCTCCCTGGCAATTGGGCTTGGACCCCCCCCCTTCCCGAAAAAATCCTGGATCCACCCTTGCGTGTGTACATAGAAGTATAGAAAACGTTGAGGCAAAAGGGAAACTGCTGATTAAAATTAGCCTATTTCATTAATTTGTCTCTTGAAATGATTTTCGAAACAATCTCTGTAGCACAGTTAAGGGCGGATCTAGAAGGGGGTCCGGACCTCGCCTTGAATTGACCGAAAATCGAATTTTGACTATACAAAGTTAGTACAGTAGGCATGTACATGTATCGTTACACAATTCACAAATTTAAAGCCATCTTCCATCTTATGGGCTAGACCCCCCCCCCCTGAAAAAATCCTGGATCCGCCCATGACAGTCAAAACATTAACATTTCTGGTTTGGTAAAGGTTTAAAAAAAATTCTTTTCATATCTTTTTTAATTTTAACACCTCTCAACAATATTTCAGCCATAAGTTTATTTATAATTGTCCACGCTCCGAGGCTGGGAATACATCCTGTGACCTGTCCATTATTGGCTCTAATCTAGAGCACAAACACATGCAAAATATTACCGCTCACACTTGGACAGTACTAAGGAGCTCAAATGCTTCTGCAAAATTGATTTTATCTGGTTTTCAAAAGCAATAGCTCATCCTGAACTTGCATGGTGGTAACGGGCGATGGAGACAGGGTACGAATGATTACAAGCCAAAAAATCTCTTTTTTTCAATCAAAGTTGCAAAAATATTTCTGTAACTCAAAACTCTAATAATTAACGTAAATGACTGTATAAAATATTCCTAGTACTAAGACAGAATAATTGAAAAATGCTCGCGTGAAAATAACGACTTGCTCAATGAATTATATAGTAAAACGACCACGTGACCTTTTGTTTGCTCTCATGCATACACAGGTCACGGTTAAAAATTCAAAGTGTGTTTGGGTGTATTGGCGGCGAATGGCGAATGTTGCAATCGATTTCTTGATTGTAAATATTTTACGATTTTAAATGCCTTTACTACTATCAACGTATGTATTTACTTCTTTTGTAATGTACATGGGTCAAAAATCTGCATAAAGTAGTATGGATCTAATCCAGTTCCGATTTACTTTTCATCGCGCAAGAACACTATCTATCTGCGTTCAACGTTTTCACAAGATAACGATTCAGCACGCCCTGGGAAAAATGACATGCTAAATTTGGCCTTCTTCAAGGCCAAAAACGGATATGACGTCACGCGCCGGAAAACGTAACGTTAAAAAGCGCGCAACGTCATATACGTTAAAACAAGTTAGCGGAAAATACATACAGTAACAAGGACATATTATAGCATGTAAGATCATGGTCTGGAAAAGGGCTGTAAAAGCCACTAAGGACAATACGTCATAGATCTGGATCAGACTGCGCACATATTTTTTTTATGTTTATTTTTGGAATGGAAATGTAACAAAATTTATGAATTACTGGCACTTTTCAAATTTCGCCGCTGGCTCATTGGTGCTAATTAGGGATTGCATACCTTAATTCCGCGAACTAATCACAAACACCTCGTATCAATTAAGGTCATTTGCACATTTTCGTTTGGAAATAACCTAAAGCTGGTTTAGTGTCATCGCTTCAATCATCTTTTGGTAATATAATTTTCAGTTATTTCCATAAATTTCATTTACAAGTGACGACTACAAGATACATTTGTTTTAAAGTTGACGAATCACTATTGGGCCAAATAGATAAACTGTCAGAACATGCATGACAAAGCATAATATAAATAATATTTGACAATGAACATATTGCATATAGCCTACACATATATAACTATAAACATTCAAATATACATTACCATAGAGCTATAATCGATTCACTTTTAAACGAGAATAATTACAGTTGAATTGCTTTATAAAAACAACTGAAATCATTCTCGTTTAATTGTGAATCTATTATAGGCCCTATATTTTTTTAAAACAAAACCTCTTTCATATTTGAGCCGGGGAATGGAAAAAGGATTCTAGTGACTTTTTTCGGCAACCATGTTTTCATATCAGTCAGTCCAGATGTGCATTCTGAATCAATATCTACAAATAGATGTCACCAACGTCGATTATCATCTGTCTCGTTTGGGCATTCTAGGCTAACTACTTTCAAGATGTCAGCGCATATAAAATGCATACACGTGGTGCATACTGTCACACGGCATATTTTCTTCACACGCTAGCATAAGTAAAATGACTAATCTGATTTGATTTCATTCTTTTATTCAATAACATTGAGACGAAAAGTAAACTTAATTTTGTAATAAATGACATTTTTATTGCAATTTTCTGCTTGCTACTTTTTGGCGACAGGATTTCAGAGTTATGCGCACTGCGTAGTGATTAAGCCAAAATACGATAAAATGATGCGTCAAATCAGTTTGTCAGAAAATTAAAAAAAAATATAGATTGGAAATTTTAGACTGACGACTTAATCAATGCATTCTGAAAATGATCCATGGGTTTCTCAAGTAAATAAAATCCGAATTTTCTCTGATGAAATTCGCTCTTTGATATGTTGATGTCGCTCATTTACATCAGAGCGCACTACCACTCAAAAACAATGGAAAGTAGGTCATTGTAATCAATGACTTTCAGGTGAGGGTTGTTGCAAAACATTGCCTGTCAACCTTTTAGAAATACATTTTGTCTTGAATTTTTCACCGGGCATGACAATAAATGGTTCATTGTATCATCATGGTATCATATCAGGCGTTTTAAGGATATCGTTTAAGATCGGACGGTGAACAAAGCGCCACAATTTCTGTCGGACTTTCCTTTGTTCTGATGTAATTTTTCTTGCATTGTAGGTCCGTAAGAATACGTGGGCCTTAGGGGGACTAACCCCCCCCCCCCCCCCCCCAAGGTCGGCCAGTCATGTCGAATTTTCCTTATTTTACACTGAAAATTTAAGGAAAATCCAGTTTTGTCCCTCCATTATTCAAACACTGGCCTGGACAGCGTCTTTAGCCCCTACCTTAATATAGAATTGCTTCTTGCGGGCGTGCAAATTCAAAGAAAGTTCTGATTTAGCTTTAATAAAGTGATACATGTCCTACTTTTCTCTGTAATTATACACGCAGGCCTGTAGGAAGCAATTTCATATGGGAGGGGGGAGGCTAAAGCCCTTGTCCTGAATATTGGGGGCTAATTTGGATTTCCCCAAAATTTTTAGTGTAGAATTAAGAAAATTCAGCATTTTTGGACAACTTTGGTGGGGGGGGGGCTTAGCACCCCCTAGCCCCCTGTTCCTACGGGCCTGGTACGTATCAACACACGGAGATAATGATCGATTTTCTCAGAAATCCTCGTAGCTGCCGCTGAAAGCAAGCTGTAGTTACGATATTTTTAAGGAAAAATACCGTAATGTCTGTCCGTAACTAGGCCTACTTCTATCTAGTCAAAGGTGCATGCTGCAATCACTGGTGGTGAACTCGGCCAAAGCGAGGGACGTTTCTCTGTTAAATATGAGTTTAAATATTTTTAACTCTAATTGCAATGAATTTGGTATAAAAATAGACCGGGTTCACCGTTATGTACTGACAAACCTTAGTTGTTGTTATAAAATCTCGTAACTACGGCTTTATCTAAGCCGTAGTTACGATATTTTATTACAACACCGATGGGATACATTGTTCGCGAAAAAACGTCCCTCGCTTTGGCCGAGTTCACCACCAGCGCTCATAGTGAAGTAAAATTATTTACATGTCGTCGTTTTTTTTTCAACAAAAACCTCGTAACCGCAGCTTGTTTAGGCTGCAGTTGTGCGATTTTTGTTGAAAAGCGACGATGTGATTATTCTTCATCAATAATATTGTACCAAGCCGTACCATAGTAAATATTTCATTAAAAACGATTGACAAATATTGACAAATTGCGATTTTTGCAAGCTCAGACAGATCCATCGCAAGTTCGCAACCCTTTCCCTAAGTGAAACTGCACAACATTGAATTTAGACTGTCCTACAGTGGCGGATCCAGACGGGGTTCGGGGGATTCAAACGACCCCCTCCCCTCTGTGACCAGATTATTTCATTTTCATGTAAAAAACCAGTCACAATTGTGTAGGCCTAATACTAGGACACCCCCCCCCCGCCCCCCATTTGTATAGTCGAACCCCGCCGCTGGTCCTAATTTGAAAGGAGTTGCAGGCGAAATGACTTTATGTCAGAAGTAGAAAGCGTGTACATACATGTATTATCCTCAAAAAAATAAGAGGAAATTGAACAATTTTGCAGTTTGATTACATTGCATGCATAGAAAGCCAAAGATAAAACCCAGATGGTAAGATCCAAAAACAGTTTTCATTGCCCGGTCAGCAAAGCCCCAACACCACCGTGCTGTGAACAATTAACCCTTTCCCAAACGAAACCTGGCGCCAGTTTCTCGAAAAAAATTAAGTACGTCCTCATGCTCAAATCTGAGCACCGTGCTCAAATCTAACGAAATCCACATGAACTTCAATCGAATACCCTTCAACGTTGGAGAGTATCCCTTTGAAGTTGAGCATGTTCTCATGAGAATGTACTTCAGTTTTTTCGAGAAACCGGGGCCTGGTTTTGACGTCCTCGGTAGAAAAAGGAATTGGAAAACATTGAGACAAAAGAAGAAACTGCTATTAACCAGCAGTTTCTCCTTTTGTCTCTATATTTTCTGGGCAGTTATAAGCATAAATTCTTCATTTATTACCACCCATTAATTTTGTCGTCTGCAGCAGCTTTCAAATTGCACCATCCTTAAATTTTGTCGTTTGGGAAAGGGTTACATTAGAGATACAAAACACCTTCAAACCAAATACCAGATGGCAAAATGTTGGGTTGGTCTAAATTCAATTATGCTTCAGAGGGCAGTAAGTTAATCTATATATTTTAGGATCTTTTTTGGTAAAATAATATTGTGGTAAATGAGGAAATTGCTTTTGAAAAAGCAATCTCTTCATTTTCAACGATGTTTCCCAATCCATTTTCTCGAATGTCGTCAAAAAGCGCCTCTGTATGGGAATGGGTTAAATATAGTCTAAATCAATGGCAAAGAATTTTGTGCTAACAATATACTAGGTTTACTGTTATGTTTTGATAAACCGTCGGTGTTGTTATAAAATCTCGTTTCTAACTACGGCTTAGATCAAGCCGTAGTTACGAGATTTTATAACAACACTTA
>OY804610.1:25840627-25994533 GCA_963680895.1 Fragum sueziense
CATGTATGAATGGAGCTCAATAAAGTAGCAGTTTTCTCTTCATTTGACGAGTGTCTGAAATTATTGTGCCACGTGATTCCCCGCCACGAAAATTGTCATTTGTTCAAAGCTCTGTACTTGTTGTTGTGGTATTTTGTCGTGTATGAATGGAGCTCAATATAGCAGAAATTTTGTCTACATTTGGCTGGGCGTTAAGTTTAACTAAAACCATTGACGATTTTCTGAAATAATTGTGCCATGTGATTCCCCGCCGGGAACATGGACTGCGTTATTTTCTAGTGTTTGAATGAAGCTCAGTACATTTGCAATTGGCCGGGTATTATGTGTAACACAACCATTGACTAGTTTCTGAAATTATTGTACCACGTGATTCCCCGCATTTTCTCATACTCTGTACCTGTTGTGCTATTTGTTTCATGTATGAAACGGGCTTAGTACAGTAGCATTTTTCTCTATATTTGACTAGGTGTTAAGTTTTTAAAAAAAAACATTGACGTTTTTCAGAGGACTATTGTGCCACGTGATTCCCCGCCGCGAATAGGGCCTTGTTTTTGTTGTGCTATTTTCTCATGTATGAATAGAGCTCAGTTCGGTAGCAATTTTCTCTACATTCGGCTGGGTGTCAAATTTTAACACAATTATTGACAAGTTTCTGAAATTAATGTGCCACAACGCGATTCCCCGCCGCGAATGTGGACTATCGTCAAAGCTCTTTACTTGTTGTGCTATTTTCTCATGTATGAATGGACCTCGGTACAGTCGTTCATTTTTGATAATACTGTGACATTATTTCGGACAAGCAATAGTTTTTTTGGTAGACGTTGTTATAAAATCACGTAACTACGGCTTGAATGAAGCCGTAGTTACGTGATTTCATTACAACACCGACGGTTTATCAAAACATAACGGCAAATCAAGTCTATTTTCAGCACAAAATTAACTGCCACTGCCCATATCCGTGTTGCAATTAAACACACCCATTTCTCATTTATCTTTTGAATCAAGTTCTAAAATCAAGGTAAATTATACATGTAGAAGAAGAAGAAGAAGAAGAAGAAGAAGAAGGAGGAGGAGGAGAAGAAGAAGAAGAAGACGAAGGAAAAGAAGAAGAAGAGAAAGAATATTCCTATGGCAATATAAACGAATGAAATTGTGACAGAGTGAGAGAAAATAATAGCCGACAAAACAAAAATAAAGAAGTCTACAGCACCCGGATTTACCAGGCGGTCACCCATCCAAGCACTAACCGTGATGGACGTTGCTTAACTTAGGCAAAATGGACAGAACCAGTGTGATCTATGGGATATAGCTGTGTACATGAAAGATCCACTTTTTATTTTTTAGAACTAGATACAACGACTCTTCTGTTCAAAATAGCTGCTGGAATAATTCTGAAAATATCTGATATGTATTAATTTACTATTAAAGAAAAGGTTCGAGAAAAAATTGAGGCAAAAGGACAAAAAAAAAAAGTATTCGATTTAGAATTTGTTCAGCAACCAAATGCCGTAATTCACTAATCGATCAGTACCTTGTATCGTCTAAATCACGTAAAAAATATCTATGGAACTGGAAGATGGACTGAATTTGCTATTTTTTCTCACTGTAATTTTCAAACAGAAAATAATCTTTTTTAAAAGGATACTCATGTTTAGGTTATTCGCAATATAGACCAATCAGCGCTCATTCCATCTATACATCCGGAGTTTCCATATACAAAATCGCCTTCCGCCACTCTTGATTAAATCGACAAAGTACGCCCGCTCCTCCTCTACCTCAACATATTCTTCTTCAATATGAACCTCGTAACTGTACCTAGTTTTATGCTGCAGTTACGAGGTTCTTGCTGAAAAGCCGGGTTTTCTTTCCTTCTCAGAAATTGTCGTCTGCAACATCTTTAAATGTGGACCAGTCAAACAAAAGTCATTTGGAAATGAATGGAAATTCTAGATTACTATTTCAGTGCTTTTCAACAACAACAACAACAACGACGACGGCAAAAAAACCACCGTAACTGCAGCTTAACACATTACCATACATACACTCTTTTTGACTCCCCAAAATAAAAAGGCTTTGGAAAACTTTGTGGAAAATGAAGAAATTGCTTGTGACAAGCAATTTCTTCATTTTTCACGATGTTTTCCCAAGCATTTCCTTGTAAGGGAGTCGGAAAGCGTCACTGTGCAGTAATGGGTTAAAGAATTGTTGCAGTTGTGTCAGTGTATAGCTCACGATAAATGACACGGCAGAGCATCTCTAGCATGTATTATAGACCGAGTAGGACTGTCAATTTTGAATGAGAGTAGACTTGGCATTTTTCATCTCTTTATAAAAGTGTTCAGACATTGATTATTTGCTTTCATCATGTCAAAATAAAACCAAATTTTACAGTAATTTGTGTCCGTGTTTTCCTTAACCCTTTTTCCAAAACAAAACCTAGGACCAGTTTCATTAAAACCTTTAAGACAATTTGTTTGTGCTTAGGATGCCTTACGAAACGTTGAAAACAACAATCGTATAACCCAAGTCTTGATAGACGGGGTGTTATGATTTATGAGACTTGTCCTTAATGTGTAGTAAGACATTGGTCAATCAAAAATATGTCACGCCCACTCACCGACACTTTTTGACACCCTCAAGATAAAAGTTGGAGAAAACTTCGTGGACAATGAAGAAATTGATTGTAATAAGACAGGCAATTCATTCATTTCACACAAGGTTTTCTACACAGTAAGACCAAAAATTGTTAAATTTTAGTCACGTAAAATTGTTGTCTGCAACATAGATCTTTGAATGAAGAACAACTTAAAATCTTGCCATGTGGTAAAAGGTTAAGCCTTTTCCAAACAAGACATGGCTTTGATGTCCCTAAGAGACTCAACAACGTCATCAAAATAATAAACGTCAACATCATCGTCCTCACAATAACCTCAGTCGCGACAACAACAACAACAACAACAACAACACAACAACGTCAGCACAATAACCTCAGTCGCAACAACAACAACATAAACAGCGTCGCCACAATAACCACCGTCACAACAACACAACAACAACGTCAGCACAATAACTATAGTCATCACAACAACAACAACAACATTAACAACAACGCCATTAAAATAGCCACTATTTCAACAATAACAAAGTCATCACAATGACCACCTCGACGACAACATAAACAACAACCTCATCGCAATGATAACAACAACCACAACGTCAGCACAATGACCACCGTCACAACAACAACTTCCTTAAAATCACCACCGCCACATCAAGAACAACAACAACAAAACATAAACAACAACAAAACATAAACAACAGCGTCATCACAATGACCACCGTCACAACAACAACAACAACAACAACACAACAACGTCACTACAATAACTATCGTCATCATAACAACAACAACACAACAACGTCACTACAATAACTATCGTCATCACAACAACAACATAAAAAGCGTCGCCACAATAACCACCGTCACAACAACAACAACAACAACAACAACAACAACGACGATAGACTGGGTTTACTGTAAGAAATTAATAGTAAAGATTTTTGAGAGCAACAACAACAATATTTCCTGATTTTTCCCGGATATAGCGACAACTTGGGGGCTTAGACTAAGGCTTTGGCTACCAATTCTGAGAGATTCAGAAAAATCGCTGCGACAGTTGTAGAGAACATCAAATTGTGGCAACATGTATATTCCGTTAAAAATGCCAGTGCTACCAGTCTGTCAGTCCATTATAATATCTTCTTCTCCAACATCTTCACAACCATCACCATCAACAAAAGCATCAACAGTAACAACAACAACAACAAGAAAAGCAGCAGGAACAACAACAACAGTAACTGAAGCAAGAGCAGCAACAACAAAACAACAACAACAACAATGTCAACGGCAACAAAAATCAGCAGGAACAATAACAACAGAAGCTGCAACAGCAGCAGCAGCAATAGCAACAACGTAAAAACAACAACAGCAGCAGGAACAACAACAACAACAGCTACAGCAGCAATATCAACATGAACAACAGAAACAACAACAGCAATAACAACGACGACAATATTAGCAGCAGCAATAACAACAACAGTAGCAATAATAACAACGAGGACAATAGCAATAACAACAGCAGCAAAACAGCAACAACAATAAAACAACAACAGCAGCAAAACTTTAACAGCAGGAACAAGAAAAAACAGCAGCAATAACATCGACAACAACAACAGCAATAACAACAAAACGACAACAATTCCAACAAAAGCAGCAGCAATTTCAACAACAACAGCAGCAACATCAGTATCATCATCAACAACAACAGAAATAACAACAACATCAGCCACAATAACAACGACGACAACAACAACATTAACAGCAACAACAACAACAAAAACAGAAGCAAAAACAACAACAGCAGCAGCAACTGTGGTGACCGGACGAGAACCAGAGTATTCTGACGAATATGACAAACTTATAGTTATTAATAACACAAATAAGTTATTATTTTGTCACGCGATTCCCCGCCGCTAACATGGAATTTTGTTCAAAAGCATGTACCTGCTGGGCAAAATATTTCCTCATGTATGAATGGAGCTCAATAAAGTAGCAGTTTTCTCTTCATTTGACGAGTGTCTGAAATTATTGTGCCACGTGATTCCCCGCCACGAAAATTGTCATTTGTTCAAAGCTCTGTACTTGTTGTTGTGGTATTTTGTCGTGTATGAATGGAGCTCAATATAGCAGAAATTTTGTCTACATTTGGCTGGGCGTTAAGTTTAACTAAAACCATTGACGATTTTCTGAAATAATTGTGCCATGTGATTCCCCGCCGGGAACATGGACTGCGTTATTTTCTAGTGTTTGAATGAAGCTCAGTACATTTGCAATTGGCCGGGTATTATGTGTAACACAACCATTGACTAGTTTCTGAAATTATTGTACCACGTGATTCCCCGCATTTTCTCATACTCTGTACCTGTTGTGCTATTTGTTTCATGTATGAAACGGGCTTAGTACAGTAGCATTTTTCTCTATATTTGACTAGGTGTTAAGTTTTTAAAAAAAAACATTGACGTTTTTCAGAGACTATTGTGCCACGTGATTCCCCGCCGCGAATAGGGCCTTGTTTTTGTTGTGCTATTTTCTCATGTATGAATAGAGCTCAGTTCGGTAGCAATTTTCTCTACATTCGGCTGGGTGTCAAATTTTAACACAATTATTGACAAGTTTCTGAAATTAATGTGCCACAACGCGATTCCCCGCCGCGAATGTGGACTATCGTCAAAGCTCTTTACTTGTTGTGCTATTTTCTCATGTATGAATGGACCTCGGTACAGTCGTTCATTTTTGATAATACTGTGACATTATTTCGGACAAGCAATAGTTTTTTTGGTAGACGTTGTTATAAAATCACGTAACTACGGCTTGAATGAAGCCGTAGTTACGTGATTTCATTACAACACCGACGGTTTATCAAAACATAACGGCAAATCAAGTCTATTTTCAGCACAAAATTAACTGCCACTGCCCATATCCGTGTTGCAATTAAACACACCCATTTCTCATTTATCTTTTGAATCAAGTTCTAAAATCAAGGTAAATTATACATGTAGAAGAAGAAGAAGAAGAAGAAGAAGAAGAAGGAGGAGGAGGAGAAGAAGAAGAAGAAGACGAAGGAAAAGAAGAAGAAGAGAAAGAATATTCCTATGGCAATATAAACGAATGAAATTGTGACAGAGTGAGAGAAAATAATAGCCGACAAAACAAAAATAAAGAAGTCTACAGCACCCGGATTTACCAGGCGGTCACCCATCCAAGCACTAACCGTGATGGACGTTGCTTAACTTAGGCAAAATGGACAGAACCAGTGTGATCTATGGGATATAGCTGTGTACATGAAAGATCCACTTTTTATTTTTTAGAACTAGATACAACGACTCTTCTGTTCAAAATAGCTGCTGGAATAATTCTGAAAATATCTGATATGTATTAATTTACTATTAAAGAAAAGGTTCGAGAAAAAATTGAGGCAAAAGGACAAAAAAAAAAAGTATTCGATTTAGAATTTGTTCAGCAACCAAATGCCGTAATTCACTAATCGATCAGTACCTTGTATCGTCTAAATCACGTAAAAAATATCTATGGAACTGGAAGATGGACTGAATTTGCTATTTTTTCTCACTGTAATTTTCAAACAGAAAATAATCTTTTTTAAAAGGATACTCATGTTTAGGTTATTCGCAATATAGACCAATCAGCGCTCATTCCATCTATACATCCGGAGTTTCCATATACAAAATCGCCTTCCGCCACTCTTGATTAAATCGACAAAGTACGCCCGCTCCTCCTCTACCTCAACATATTCTTCTTCAATATGAACCTCGTAACTGTACCTAGTTTTATGCTGCAGTTACGAGGTTCTTGCTGAAAAGCCGGGTTTTCTTTCCTTCTCAGAAATTGTCGTCTGCAACATCTTTAAATGTGGACCAGTCAAACAAAAGTCATTTGGAAATGAATGGAAATTCTAGATTACTATTTCAGTGCTTTTCAACAACAACAACAACAACGACGACGGCAAAAAAACCACCGTAACTGCAGCTTAACACATTACCATACATACACTCTTTTTGACTCCCCAAAATAAAAAGGCTTTGGAAAACTTTGTGGAAAATGAAGAAATTGCTTGTGACAAGCAATTTCTTCATTTTTCACGATGTTTTCCCAAGCATTTCCTTGTAAGGGAGTCGGAAAGCGTCACTGTGCAGTAATGGGTTAAAGAATTGTTGCAGTTGTGTCAGTGTATAGCTCACGATAAATGACACGGCAGAGCATCTCTAGCATGTATTATAGACCGAGTAGGACTGTCAACTTTGAATGAGAGTAGACTTGGCATTTTTCATCTCTTTATAAAAGTGTTCAGACATTGATTATTTGCTTTCATCATGTCAAAATAAAACCAAATTTTACAGTAATTTGTGTCCGTGTTTTCCTTAACCCTTTTTCCAAAACAAAACCTAGGACCAGTTTCATTAAAACCTTTAAGACAATTTGTTTGTGCTTAGGATGCCTTACGAAACGTTGAAAACAACAATCGTATAACCCAAGTCTTGATAGACGGGGTGTTATGATTTATGAGACTTGTCCTTAATGTGTAGTAAGACATTGGTCAATCAAAAATATGTCACGCCCACTCACCGACACTTTTTGACACCCTCAAGATAAAAGTTGGAGAAAACTTCGTGGACAATGAAGAAATTGATTGTAATAAGACAGGCAATTCATTCATTTCACACAAGGTTTTCTACACAGTAAGACCAAAAATTGTTAAATTTTAGTCACGTAAAATTGTTGTCTGCAACATAGATCTTTGAATGAAGAACAACTTAAAATCTTGCCATGTGGTAAAAGGTTAAGCCTTTTCCAAACAAGACATGGCTTTGATGTCCCTAAGAGACTCAACAACGTCATCAAAATAATAAACGTCAACATCATCGTCCTCACAATAACCTCAGTCGCGACAACAACAACAACAACAACAACAACACAACAACGTCAGCACAATAACCTCAGTCGCAACAACAACAACATAAACAGCGTCGCCACAATAACCACCGTCACAACAACACAACAACAACGTCAGCACAATAACTATAGTCATCACAACAACAACAACAACATTAACAACAACGCCATTAAAATAGCCACTATTTCAACAATAACAAAGTCATCACAATGACCACCTCGACGACAACATAAACAACAACCTCATCGCAATGATAACAACAACCACAACGTCAGCACAATGACCACCGTCACAACAACAACTTCCTTAAAATCACCACCGCCACATCAAGAACAACAACAACAAAACATAAACAACAACAAAACATAAACAACAGCGTCATCACAATGACCACCGTCACAACAACAACAACAACAACAACACAACAACGTCACTACAATAACTATCGTCATCATAACAACAACAACACAACAACGTCACTACAATAACTATCGTCATCACAACAACAACATAAAAAGCGTCGCCACAATAACCACCGTCACAACAACAACAACAACAACAACAACAACAACGACGATAGACTGGGTTTACTGTAAGAAATTACTAGTAAAGATTTTTGAGAGCAACAACAACAATATTTCCTGATTTTTCCCGGATATAGCGACAACTTGGGGGCTTAGACTAAGGCTTTGGCTACCAATTCTGAGAGATTCAGAAAAATCGCTGCGACAGTTGTAGAGAACATCAAATTGTGGCAACATGTATATTCCGTTAAAAATGCCAGTGCTACCAGTCTGTCAGTCCATTATAATATCTTCTTCTCCAACATCTTCACAACCATCACCATCAACAAAAGCATCAACAGTAACAACAACAACAACAAGAAAAGCAGCAGGAACAACAACAACAGTAACTGAAGCAAGAGCAGCAACAACAAAACAACAACAACAACAATGTCAACGGCAACAAAAATCAGCAGGAACAATAACAACAGAAGCTGCAACAGCAGCAGCAGCAATAGCAACAACGTAAAAACAACAACAGCAGCAGGAACAACAACAACAACAGCTACAGCAGCAATATCAACATGAACAACAGAAACAACAACAGCAATAACAACGACGACAATATTAGCAGCAGCAATAACAACAACAGTAGCAATAATAACAACGAGGACAATAGCAATAACAACAGCAGCAAAACAGCAACAACAATAAAACAACAACAGCAGCAAAACTTTAACAGCAGGAACAAGAAAAAACAGCAGCAATAACATCGACAACAACAACAGCAATAACAACAAAACGACAACAATTCCAACAAAAGCAGCAGCAATTTCAACAACAACAGCAGCAACATCAGTATCATCATCAACAACAACAGAAATAACAACAACATCAGCCACAATAACAACGACGACAACAACAACATTAACAGCAACAACAACAACAAAAACAGAAGCAAAAACAACAACAGCAGCAGCAACTGTGGTGACCGGACGAGAACCAGAGTATTCTGACGAATATGACAAACTTATAGTTATTAATAACACAAATAAGTTATTATTTTGTCACGCGATTCCCCGCCGCTAACATGGAATTTTGTTCAAAAGCATGTACCTGCTGGGCAAAATATTTCCTCATGTATGAATGGAGCTCAATAAAGTAGCAGTTTTCTCTTCATTTGACGAGTGTCTGAAATTATTGTGCCACGTGATTCCCCGCCACGAAAATTGTCATTTGTTCAAAGCTCTGTACTTGTTGTTGTGGTATTTTGTCGTGTATGAATGGAGCTCAATATAGCAGAAATTTTGTCTACATTTGGCTGGGCGTTAAGTTTAACTAAAACCATTGACGATTTTCTGAAATAATTGTGCCATGTGATTCCCCGCCGGGAACATGGACTGCGTTATTTTCTAGTGTTTGAATGAAGCTCAGTACATTTGCAATTGGCCGGGTATTATGTGTAACACAACCATTGACTAGTTTCTGAAATTATTGTACCACGTGATTCCCCGCATTTTCTCATACTCTGTACCTGTTGTGCTATTTGTTTCATGTATGAAACGGGCTTAGTACAGTAGCATTTTTCTCTATATTTGACTAGGTGTTAAGTTTTTAAAAAAAAACATTGACGTTTTTCAGAGACTATTGTGCCACGTGATTCCCCGCCGCGAATAGGGCCTTGTTTTTGTTGTGCTATTTTCTCATGTATGAATAGAGCTCAGTTCGGTAGCAATTTTCTCTACATTCGGCTGGGTGTCAAATTTTAACACAATTATTGACAAGTTTCTGAAATTAATGTGCCACAACGCGATTCCCCGCCGCGAATGTGGACTATCGTCAAAGCTCTTTACTTGTTGTGCTATTTTCTCATGTATGAATGGACCTCGGTACAGTCGTTCATTTTTGATAATACTGTGACATTATTTCGGACAAGCAATAGTTTTTTTGGTAGACGTTGTTATAAAATCACGTAACTACGGCTTGAATGAAGCCGTAGTTACGTGATTTCATTACAACACCGACGGTTTATCAAAACATAACGGCAAATCAAGTCTATTTTCAGCACAAAATTAACTGCCACTGCCCATATCCGTGTTGCAATTAAACACACCCATTTCTCATTTATCTTTTGAATCAAGTTCTAAAATCAAGGTAAATTATACATGTAGAAGAAGAAGAAGAAGAAGAAGAAGAAGAAGGAGGAGGAGGAGAAGAAGAAGAAGAAGACGAAGGAAAAGAAGAAGAAGAGAAAGAATATTCCTATGGCAATATAAACGAATGAAATTGTGACAGAGTGAGAGAAAATAATAGCCGACAAAACAAAAATAAAGAAGTCTACAGCACCCGGATTTACCAGGCGGTCACCCATCCAAGCACTAACCGTGATGGACGTTGCTTAACTTAGGCAAAATGGACAGAACCAGTGTGATCTATGGGATATAGCTGTGTACATGAAAGATCCACTTTTTATTTTTTAGAACTAGATACAACGACTCTTCTGTTCAAAATAGCTGCTGGAATAATTCTGAAAATATCTGATATGTATTAATTTACTATTAAAGAAAAGGTTCGAGAAAAAATTGAGGCAAAAGGACAAAAAAAAAAAGTATTCGATTTAGAATTTGTTCAGCAACCAAATGCCGTAATTCACTAATCGATCAGTACCTTGTATCGTCTAAATCACGTAAAAAATATCTATGGAACTGGAAGATGGACTGAATTTGCTATTTTTTCTCACTGTAATTTTCAAACAGAAAATAATCTTTTTTAAAAGGATACTCATGTTTAGGTTATTCGCAATATAGACCAATCAGCGCTCATTCCATCTATACATCCGGAGTTTCCATATACAAAATCGCCTTCCGCCACTCTTGATTAAATCGACAAAGTACGCCCGCTCCTCCTCTACCTCAACATATTCTTCTTCAATATGAACCTCGTAACTGTACCTAGTTTTATGCTGCAGTTACGAGGTTCTTGCTGAAAAGCCGGGTTTTCTTTCCTTCTCAGAAATTGTCGTCTGCAACATCTTTAAATGTGGACCAGTCAAACAAAAGTCATTTGGAAATGAATGGAAATTCTAGATTACTATTTCAGTGCTTTTCAACAACAACAACAACAACGACGACGGCAAAAAAACCACCGTAACTGCAGCTTAACACATTACCATACATACACTCTTTTTGACTCCCCAAAATAAAAAGGCTTTGGAAAACTTTGTGGAAAATGAAGAAATTGCTTGTGACAAGCAATTTCTTCATTTTTCACGATGTTTTCCCAAGCATTTCCTTGTAAGGGAGTCGGAAAGCGTCACTGTGCAGTAATGGGTTAAAGAATTGTTGCAGTTGTGTCAGTGTATAGCTCACGATAAATGACACGGCAGAGCATCTCTAGCATGTATTATAGACCGAGTAGGACTGTCAACTTTGAATGAGAGTAGACTTGGCATTTTTCATCTCTTTATAAAAGTGTTCAGACATTGATTATTTCCTTTCATCATGTCAAAATAAAACCAAATTTTACAGTAATTTGTGTCCGTGTTTTCCTTAACCCTTTTTCCAAAACAAAACCTAGGACCAGTTTCATTAAAACCTTTAAGACAATTTGTTTGTGCTTAGGATGCCGTCACAACAACAACTTCCTTAAAATCACCACCGCCACATCAAGAACAACAACAACAAAACATAAACAACAACAAAACATAAACAACAGCGTCATCACAATGACCACCGTCACAACAACAACAACATTAACACAACAACGTCACTACAATAACTATCGTCATCACAACAACAACAACACAACAACGTCACTACAATAACTATCGTCATCACAACAACAACATAAAAAGCGTCGCCACAATAACCACCGTCACAACAACAACAACAACAACAACAACAACAACGACGATAGACTGGGTTTACTGTAAGAAATTAATAGTAAAGATTTTTGAGAGCAACAACAACAATATTTCCTGATTTTTCCCGGATATAGCGACAACTTGGGGGCTTAGACTAAGGCTTTGGCTACCAATTCTGAGAGATTCAGAAAAATCGCTGCGACAGTTGTAGAGAACATCAAATTGTGGCAACATGTATATTCCGTTAAAAATGCCAGTGCTACCAGTCTGTCAGTCCATTATAATATCTTCTTCTCCAACATCTTCACAACCATCACCATCAACAAAAGCATCAACAGTAACAACAACAACAACAAGAAAAGCAGTAGGAACAACAACAACAGTAACTGAAGCAAGAGCAGCAACAACAAAACAACAACAACAACAATGTCAACGGCAACAAAAATCAGCAGGAACAATAACAACAGAAGCTGCAACAGCAGCAGCAGCAATAGCAACAACGTAAAAACAACAACAGCAGCAGGAACAACAACAACAACAGCTACAGCAGCAATATCAACATGAACAACAGAAACAACAACAGCAATAACAACGACGACAATATTAGCAGCAGCAATAACAACAACAGTAGCAATAATAACAACGAGGACAATAGCAATAACAACAGCAGCAAAACAGCAACAACAATAAAACAACAACAGCAGCAAAACTTTAACAGCAGGAACAAGAAAAAACAGCAGCAATAACATCGACAACAACAACAGCAATAACAACAAAACGACAACAATTCCAACAAAAGCAGCAGCAATTTCAACAACAACAGCAGCAACATCAGTATCATCATCAACAACAACAGAAATAACAACAACATCAGCCACAATAACAACGACGACAACAACAACATTAACAGCAACAACAACAACAAAAACAGAAGCAAAAACAACAACAGCAGCAGCAACTGTGGTGACCGGACGAGAACCAGAGTATTCTGACGAATATGACAAACTTATAGTTATTAATAACACAAATAAGTTATTATTTTGTCACGCGATTCCCCGCCGCTAACATGGAATTTTGTTCAAAAGCATGTACCTGCTGGGCAATATATTTCCTCATGTATGAATGGAGCTCAATAAAGTAGCAGTTTTCTCTTCATTTGACGAGTGTCTGAAATTATTGTGCCACGTGATTCCCCGCCTCGAAAATTGTCATTTGTTCAAAGCTCTGTACTTGTTGTTGTGGTATTTTGTCGTGTATGAATGGAGCTCAATATAGCAGAAATTTTGTCTACATTTGGCTGGGCGTTAAGTTTAACTAAAACCATTGACGATTTTCTGAAATAATTGTGCCATGTGATTCCCCGCCGGGAACATGGACTGCGTTATTTTTCTAGTGTTTGAATGAAGCTCAGTACATTGGCAATTGGCCGGGTATTATGTGTAACACAACCATTGACTAGTTTCTGAAATTATTGTACCACGTGATTCCCCGCATTTTCTCATACTCTGTACCTGTTGTGCTATTTGTTTCATGTATGAATCGGGCTTAGTACAGTAGCAATTTTCTCTATATTTGACTGGGTGTTAAGTTTTAAAAAACCATTGACGTTTTTCAGAGACTATTGTGCCACGTGATTCCCCGCCGCGAATAGGGCCTTTTTTTGTTGTGCTATTTTCTCATGTATGAATAGAGCTCAGTTCAGTAGCAATTTTCTCTACATTCGGCTGGGTGTCAAATTCTAACACAATCATTGACAAGTTTCTGGAATTAATGTGCCACAACGCGATTCCCCGCCGCGAATATGGACTATCGTCAAAGCTCTTTACTCATGTATGAATGGACCTCGGTACAGTCATTCATTTTTGATAATACTGTGACATTATTTCGGACAAGCAATAGTTTATTTTTTTTTTTTTTTGTAGACGTTGTTATAAAATCACGTAACTACGGCTTGAATGAAGCCGTAGTTACGTGATTTCATTACAACACCGACGGTTTATCAAAACATAATGGTAAATCAAGTCTATTTTTAGCACAAAATTAACTGCCACTGCCCATGTCCGTGTTGCAATTAAACACACCTAAATCTCATTTATCTTTTGAATCAAGTTCTAAAATCAAGGTAAATTATACATGTAGAAGAAGAAGAAGAAGAAGGAGGAGGAGGAGGAGAAGAAGAAGAAGAAGACGAAGGAAAAGAAGAAGAAGAGAAAGAATATTCCTATGGCAATTTAAACGAATGAAATTGTGACAGAGTGAGAGAAAATAATAGCCGACAAAACAAAAATAAAGAAGTCTACAGCACCCGGATTTACCAGGCGGTCACCCATCCAAGCACTAACCGTGATGGACGTTGCTTAACTTAGGCAAAATGGACAGAATCTATGGGATATAGCTGTGTACATGAAAGATCCACTTTTTATTTTTTAGAACTAGATACAACGACTCTTCTGTTCAAAATAGCTGCTGGAATAATTCTGAAAATATCTGATATGTATTAATTTACTATTAAAGAAAAGGTTCGAGAAAAAATTGAGGCAAAAGGACAAAAAAAAAAGTATTCGATTTAGAATTTGTTCAGCAACCAAATGCCGTAATTCACTAATCGATCAGTACCTTGTATCGTCTAAATCACGTAAAAAATTACTATGGAACTGGAAGATGGACTGAATTTGCTATTTTTTCTCACTGTAATTTTCAAACAGAAAATAATCTTTTTTAAAAGGATACTCATGTTTAGGTTATTTAAACATATAAGACAATTTATTATACGAAGGGTCGTATTATGTTATGGCCCCGCTCGTCCGTCTTCTTGTGTGCCCAACTCCTACAGTTTTGATCAGAATTTGATCAACTTGCCAAAATGAATCTCCATGGAGTCTCCTGCTCACCGCTTACGGAATTCAATTAACTCTTCGTTCTTGAATTATCTGCCCTTGAATTAAAAAAATACCCATTTTCTTGTGTGCGCAACTCCTACAGTTTTGATCAGAGTTTGATCAAACTTGCCACAATGAATCTCCATGGTGTCTAGTTGTGCACACTGCTTACGGAATTTAGATAACAGTTTTCATTCTTGAATTATCTGCCCTTGAATTTAAGAAAAAATGCCCATTTTCTCAAATGTACCCTTTTTCTCATGTGCACAACTCTGTGTAGCAAGACATTGGTCAATAAAAAATATGTTACTCCCACTCACCGACGCTTTTTGAAGCCCTCAAGATAAAGTTGGAGAAAACATTGTGGAAAATGAAGAAAATGCTTGTAATAAGGCAATTTATCCATTTCACACAAAGCTTTCTACACAGAAAGACCAAAAAATGTTAGATTTTAGTCACTTAAAATTGTTGTCTGCAACATAGATCTTTGAATGAAGACCAACCTAAAATCTTGCCATGTGGTAATAGGTTAAGCCTTTTCCAAACAAGACATGGCTTTGATGTCCCTAAGAGACTGTGCTTAGGAAAAAGAAGAATACGCTTAAATTAGAAAATCGGCATTTTCTCCCATTTATTTTTGTGTTTTCTGATCTGGTCATATTGCCCAGGTCTGCCTAACCCTCAATTCCTGGAATTTTTCTCAGCAGTTCTTCCGGGGAGCATCTAGTCGCCACGCTGTCTGTCCGTCCACAGCCATATCTCAGCAACCCTTGAACCAAATTCAATGAAACTTCACATGTGAACTCCCTGGGTCAATACTAAGGGACATTTTTCTCCGTTTGTAAATTTAAGGGTGTGTCATGGAAAAAGGGGCCTTAGTGTAAAAATTAGTTTTTCTCTTATTTCTCTTCATCTAATGGGCAGAATTTAATGAAATTTTGTGCTCATGTAATAAATAGGATGTTCTAGACCATATTCTATAAATAATGTGTATACAAAAAAGCTATCATGGGAAAAGGGGGCTTAAAGTATGATAGTTTTTATTTTGTGACAAACACTTATTCGGGGAGCATAATCCGTCTGTGACGGCTCTTGTTTTTATTGCCTTCAGCTGCTCTCTTACATAGATGATGCACACCTAATAGAGTGAAACAAATGACTTGTCAAATGCCAGAAATGATATTGGCCAAGCCGGAGTTCAAACCCACAACCGCTTTAGCTATGGTCATACCGCTAAGATTGAAACAGCTAACCATGGATTTTTGTCAATTCTTATACCAGTACTACCACATCTTTACCAAACTTGCAGCTGCTCTCCCGCATAAGTTAACCCTTTCCCAAACAAGACCTGGTTTTGACGTCCCTAATAGAAAGGGCTTGGGAAAACATTGAGGCAAAACAAGAAAATGCTGATGACCAGCATTTTCTCCTTTTGTCTCAATATTTTCCTGGCTTATATAATACAGGAATCCAATTTAATCAACACCTAATTTGTCGTCTGCTTTGAAATTGGTGCACCTAATATTTTGTCGTTTGGGAAAGGGATAAGGCTGTGGCAAATAGAGCAGTTTGTCGAGCATCTGCTTCTCACTGGAGAGGTCCCAAGTTTGATCCCTAGACGCAATTATCCTTTTTGACAACTGTGAACAAAGTCAACCACCAATGGTTTGATACAAGCCTATGCGGGCAAGCAGCTGGACGCTTGGTTCGGGTTTTGTTGTAGTACTGGTTTGTTGCCAGAGATCAAACCCTGGACCTCTCGAGTAAGGGGCAGATACACTACCAACTGCAGGGTTCTCCCCAGAATAATTTGAAGCCGTAGTGGCAAATAATAAGTATTGGTAAACCTTGAAATGTATTGTTTAATGCAAATAATTGTAAATAAAAACATAATGGGAAAAGAAGAAATTGCTCAATTTGAGCAATTTCTTCTTTTCCCATAATGTTTTCATACATAATTATTGCGTTTAATTTTATAAGAATACAGTATTTATCACTTTGTGACATGAAATGTCTACAAATCCCCCTATCTGGTATCCTGAATGAAGAAATTAATTTAAGCTGTGGGGTAGTTTTGAAGCTGTAGGGGCATTACACTGATTTCCATAAAGCTGTAGTGGGGCCGATACAGCTTATTGGGCTGGGGAGAACACTAAACTAAGCTATGGCCACGACCAAACGCCTCTTTCAACTGCTATGGTCAACTTGTACAGTTAGAGCACCATAGTAACCATGGATTCCTGGTATTTCTCACCACATCCAGTCCGACCCTTCAGTTCGATGACTCAGCGCGAAACGGTTGTAACTGCCTATAAGCATATAGGCAGTTACAACCGTTTTGCGCTGAGCAATCGAGTTGCTCTCTTGCACAGATGACTCGCACCACTTTGTGAGAGGTGAATGACTTGTCAAATATGGGAATGGATTTTGGCCGAGCCAGGGTTTAAACCCCCCTGACCTCTGGTTTGACAGACTCAGGCTCAAGCACAATAGGGCAACTATATGTGCCCCATCATGCTAAAAGAGACCTTATAAGAAGTGTGAAAAATACCGTCACTAGTCAGTCCGCGCAGCCAGACTAGGGCCGACACTTTTCACTTGTTACATTGTATGTAATTTTCTAAATCTGGAATGTTTTCCTTATCTTAATATATGTAAATTTTCACATGTATACAGGATCTGGTTGACCTGTGTAGAGTCTGACAAGATTGTCAATGTGTGGAGTTTTTGACGTCTGATAAGGTCTTTTTTAGTGTGACGGGTCACATTTCTTTTACTAATGATCATAACAACAAACTGACAGTTACAAAAACGATTTTTATTTGTTTCCCTTCATAAAAACAGTGTATTTGTATGACAAAATGATAAAATTATGACATGATAGAATGAGACAACTAAGCTTCTTGCTTACTGTTTTTTGCATTTGTTTTTAGCAAATATGCATGAAAGGCAATAATGCACATAACTTGATTTAGAAGAGCTCAAGGCCTTGTATCTTTTGTAACATTATTGTAAGAGTGAAATTGAACACATTTTAAAACAAAAAACAGAACAACAGATAAGAGGGGTTTTCACATTCTAACTTTCTTAATTGAATCCCAAACCCTATGTTGTGGGTACTCATTTGAATCGTCTCAGCGAGACGATTCTAATGAGAACCTACAACACAGGGTTTGATAAACACTAAAGGAAATACTGCAATTTAACCCATTACCACACAATAACTCTTTGACTCCCTTTAAAATAAAGGCTATTGAAAACATTGTGGAAAATGAAGAAATTGCTTGTGACAAGCAATTTCTTAATTTCCCACAATGTTTTCTACACAAAATAGCCAAGTTTTAAATTCATTGACTGGAAATTGTTGTCTGCAATGTCTGAATTTGGACAAGTCCAAACTATTGCCGTTTAGTAAAGGATTTAAGACATCACTCCCTCTTATCTGTAAGCTCTGATAAAATACAGTCATCTGCCTATTAAAGCCTGGTTACGTACACTATTCTGCATCCATATCACGACCAGAGCAAAATGGTCGGTTGTACAATATATCTTTGGACACTATATGGACGTGGTATGGATGCTGAATTGTATTTGACCAGGCCTTTATCTGTAAGCTCTGATATAATAGAGTCGTTCTTCACCATCTTTTCTGATATTTGTTGCCACTACCACCAAAGCCTTCATCTCTCTTACGTTTACCTCCACGACCAAAACCGCCGCCGTACCCTCCCCCGTAACCATAGTAACCACCACCCCCTCCGTAACCCCCGCGGAATCCCCCGTAACCACCCCAGCCCCCGCCGTAACCTCCCCAGCCACCATAACCGCCGAATCCACCATAAAACCCGCGACCCCCGCGTCCACGACCACCGAAACCACCAGCACGACCGCCACCTTTACCGCCTCGCATTGGCCTTGGTGGTGCCTTCTTCATCTTAAAGACACCTCGAAGTCGTCGCTTATCAGCCTTTCTCTTGATCTTACGCTTCATTGCGCCGGATTTCGAGATCCCACATGAGATGATTAATCCCGCCAATTCTGCGCCGTTCAACGCTTCAATGGCTTTAATAGCTTCTTCGCGTTTTTCCATGTGGACAAAAGCATAATCTCTGATCTTCTGAACAACCAGGACTTTTCCGTAATGCTCGAATGTTTTCTGTAAAAGGTCTTCCTTCACTTCTGAGCTGATATTTCCGATGTGGATCGTCTTGGATTTGGATTGTTCCGTCTCAGATGCAGGGCTGTTTGGTTCGAACCATTCCACCTTCAGTTTCTCTCCTTTGAAGATCTAGAAAATAAATTAACCCATTTATGATTACCAAATGGCAGAATTTTGGACTATTCCAATTAGAAAGGCTTGCAGACGACAATTTCAAGTTGATGATATATTAGAATTCTTCCTATTTTGAGTTAGAAAACATTGTGGAAAATGAAGAAATTGCTTGTCACAAGCAATTTCTTCATTTTTCACGATGTTTTCCCAAGTTTTTTCTTTTGAAGGAGTCCAAAGGCGTCACTGTGCAGTAATGGATTAATTCATTTCCCACAATGTTTTCCATTGACCTTTTCTCCTTCAGACGTCAATGTCTTTTAATGCGTTTAGCATTTCCCAAAATCATGATAAAAGTTAGGACTGTTCTAATTTGAAAGGTGCTGATGATTACAATTTCAAGTTGTTGAAATTTTAGAAATCTTTCAATAATGGTTAAAAATATTGTGGAAAAAGAAGAAATTACAAATTAGTAATTTGTAGTTTTAATCGAGTGCGGCGGCGGAAGGCGATTTTGTATATGGAAAGTCCGGGTATGTAGATGGAATGAGCGCTGATTGGTCTATATTGCGAATGACCTAAACATGAGTATCCCTTTAAAAAAGATAGTTTTCTTTTTGAAAATGACAGTGAGAAAGAATAGTAAATTAAGTCCATCTTCCAGTTCCATAGTTATTTTCTTACGTGATTTAGACGATACTTGGTACTAATCGATTAGTGAATTGCGGCATTCGGCTGCGGAACAAATTCTAAATCTAATATTGTTTTTGTCGTTTTGCCTCAATTTTTTTCTCGAATCTTTTCCTTAGTACATATCAGATGTTTTCAGAATTATTCCTGCAATTATTTTTGAACAGAAGAGTCTTTGTATCTAGTTCTAAAAATAGACCATAATGCATGTTAAAGTTAACTTTATAAACCCTAAAAAGTGACACTCTTACGTACACAACTATATCCCATTAACCACACCGGGACATTGCATTTTGCCAAAGTTAAGCAACGTCCATCACGGTTAGTGCTTGGATGGGTGACCGCCTGGTAAGTCCGGGTGCTGTAGACTTCTTTATTTTCGTTTTGTCAGATATTATTTTCTCTCACTCTGTCACAATTCCATTCATTTATATTGCCATAAGAATCTTCTTTCTCTTCTTCTTCTTTTCCTCCGTCTTCTTCTTCTCCTTCTTCTTCTACATGTACAGTTGACCTTGATTTTAGGGCTTGATTCAAAAGACAAATGAAATTTGAATGTGTGTTTTACTGCAACATGGACAGGGGCAGTGGCAATTAATTTTGTGCTGAAAATAGACTTGATTTACCGTATCGGTGTTGTAATGAAATCGCGTTACTACGGCTTGATTCAAGCCATAGTTACGTGATTTTATAACAACACCTACAAAATGTTATTTTAGTCCGAAAAAAACGTCACAGTATTATCAAAAGTGAATGACTGTACCGAGGTCCATTTATACATGAGAAAATAGCACTACAAGTACAGAGCTTTGAACCAAACTCGCGGCGGGAAATCGCGTTGTGCTACACTGATTTCAGAATCTCGTCAATGATTGTGTTTAAAACTTGACACGCAGCCAGATGTAGAGAAAATTGCTAGTTTACTGAGCTCGATTCGTACCTGAGAAAATGGCACAACAAGTACAGAACTTTGAACAAATCTCTTTATTTGCGGCGGGGAATCACGTGGCAGAATAATTTCATAAACTCGCCAATGGCTGTGTTTTTACTTGAAGCCCAGCCCAAAGGTAGAGAAAATTGCTAGTATTTTAATTTGATTACCCTATAGTTTTGCCTATGGAAAAGTGTTAAGATCTAGCATACCCGCAGTCCATAATTTGCTGGTATTGAATGGAGGGAAGCTGTTGATGGGAGAGTTGCTGAACCTTGTGGCATACTTGCCATTGTTGTCGTCTTCTTCATTTTCCCAATAGAGTGAGCAAATGACTTGTCAAATGCCAGAAAGGATATTGGCCAAGCCGGAGTTCAAACCCACAACTGCTTTAACAATGGTCATACCGCTAAGATTGAAACACCTAACCATGGATTCTTGTCAATTCTTATACCAGTACTACAACGTCCTTACCGAACTTGCAGCTGCTCTCCCACATAGGTTTAAGGCCGCAGCAAACAGAGCAGTTTGTAGAGCATCTGCTTCTCACTGGAAAGTCCCAGGTTTGATCCCTAGACGCGGCAATTATCTTTTTTGCAACTTGACAACTGTGAACAAAGTCAACCACCAATGGTTTGATACAAGCCTGTGCGGGCAGGCAGCTGGACTCTTGGTTAGGGTTTTGTTGTAGTACTGGTTTGCAGCCAGAGATCGAACTCTGACCTCTCCAGTAAGGGGCAGATACACTACCAACTCACTGCGCTATGGCCACGACCCAACGCCTCTTTCAACTGCTATGGTCAACTTGTACAGTTAGAGCACCATAGTAACCATGGATTCCTGGTATTTCTCACCATGTCCAATCCGACCCTTCAGTTCGATGACTCAGCGCGAAACCGTTGTAACTGCCTATAAACATATAGGCAGTGTAACTGCCTATAAACATATAGGCAGTTAAAACCGTTTTGCGCTGAGCAATCAAGTTGCTCTTACACAGATGACTCGCATCACTTGGTGAGAGACAATTTTATGACTTGCATAATATCAGAATGGATATTGGCCGTGCCAGGATTTGAACTCCTGACCCCTGGTTTGACAGACTCGGGCTCGATGGATATTGGTCAAGCCATATTTTGAACACCAACATCTTTGATGTAAATGTTAAATATCTACAGTGATGGCAAAAACCGTTGAACAAGTCTGAGGCAATTTCCCTCGGTCTGATATTTTTTTTTTGCTACTGACACTGATGAACTCACGTAACACTAGAGTTGGCGCCACATCGTATGGCACAATGTTTATATTTTGTTCAAATGTAATTGAACGTTAAACAAAACATAAACACGTGCCATACGATGTGGCGCCAACTGTAATTTTGATCTGTACAAGCAATATTTGTTATTTTTGATATTGCAAATTTTTTCCATCACGATTCAGTACTGTCGTACTGAATGTTCAGTACTGTCGTTTTAAATGTCTGACTGGTTCTTTGCCATGTCTGTAGCTATACATTAAGGTAGAAGACCCATAATGAAAAACACCACATTGTAGCCATACGAAATGCATCAACTTACACACACTTGTAAAAACACTTCATATAAGTTGATTCACCGTGCCGGATTTCAAGATTATGCTTAAGAAGAAAATAATTTACAAATATCATTTTACTCTATATTTATATACAAGGGAGGTCATTTTGAACATTTTTGTCAAATATTTTCATTAAGTAAGCATGAATTCAAAATTCTAAACCGTACAAAATGCTTATGTTTATATTTGGAATGGAAATGTAACACAGTTTAGGAATTACTGGCACTTTTCAAATTTCGCCAATGGCTCTTTGGTGCTCATCATGGTTCTTCAACCTTAAGCATCACTACAATATCTCCAATTACTAGTAATGACTCAAGATAGGGCCAATGCAAGCAAACAGCAAAAGTTTCGGGTGATTCACTTCAAAAAGTGCCACAAATGGCAAAATGGATGTTATTTAAGATGGAGTTTGTGTACAATATGGCATAGAAAAGATTGAGACAAAAGGAGAAACTGCTGGTTACCAGCAGTTTCTTCTTTAGTCTCAATCTTTTCCCAAGACTTTTCTTTTATGCACATCAAAAGCAGGTCTTGTTTGGGAAAGGGATAACCAATATAAGCACAATAGGGCAACTATATGTGACCCATCATGCTAAAAGAGACCTTATATAGGAAGTCTGAAAAATATCGTCCCTAGTCAGTCTGCGCAGTCCGCACAGCCAGACTTGGGCCGACACTTTTCACATGTTACGTTGTATGTACTTTTCTAAATCTGGAATGTTTTCCCCATCTTACTATATGTTCATTTTTTGCATACAGTATCTGGTTGACCTGTGCCGAGTCTGACAAGATTGTCAATGTGTGGAGTTTTTGACGTCTGATAAGGTCTTTTTTAGTGTGACGGGTCACATTTCTTTTACTGATGATCATAACAACAAACTGACAGTTACAAAAACGATTTTTATTTGTTTCCCTTCATAAAAACAGTGTATTTGTATGACAAAATGATAAAATTATGACATGATAGAATGAGATAACTAAGCTTCTTGCTTACTGTTTTTGCGTTTGTTTTTAGCAAATATGCATGAATGACAATAATGCGCATAACTTGATTTAGAAGAGCTCAAGGCCTTGTATCTTTTGTAACATTATTGTCGGAGTGAAATTGAACACATTTTAAAACATAAAACAGAGCATCAGATTACAAGAGAGGTTTTCACATTCTAACTTTATTAATTGAATCCCAAACCCTATGTTGTGGGTACTCATTTGAATCGTCTCAGCGAGACAATTCCAATGAGTACCCACAACATAGGGTTTGATAAACGAGATACTTCATTTTGAAAACTCCCCTCTCATCCGTGAGCTCTGATATAATTGAGTTGTTCTTCACCATCTTTTCTGATATTTGTTTCCACTACCACCGAAACCCTCATCTCTCTTACGCTTTCCCCCGCGACCAAAACCTCCGCCGTACCCTCCCCCAAAACCCCCTCCGTAACCCCCACGGAATCCCCCGTAACCACCCCAACCTCCGCCGTAACCACCCCAACCTCCGCCGTAACCGCCGAATCCACCATAAAACCCGCGACCCCCTCGTCCACGACCTCCGAATCCTCCAGCACGACCACCACCTTTACCGCCTCGCATTGGCCTCGGTGGTGCCTTCTTCATCTTAAAGACACCTCGAAGTCGTCGCTTATCAGCCTTTCTCTTGATCTTACGCTTCATTGCGCCGGATTTCGAGATCCCGCATGAGATGATTAATCCCGCCAATTCTGCGCCGTTCAACGCTTCGATGGCTTTAATAGCTTCTTCACGTTTTTCCATGTGGACAAAAGCGTAATCTCTAATCTTCTGGACCACGAGGACTTTTCCATAATGCTCGAATGTTTTCTGTAAGAGGTCTTCCTTCACTTCTGAGCTGATATTTCCGATGTGGATCGTCTTGGATTTGGATTGTTCTGTCTCAGATGCAGGGCTGTTGGGTTCGAACCACTCAACCTTCAGTTTCTCTCCTTTGAAAATCTGGAAAATATAATCAAACTTGTTATTGTGGACATCAAAACCAGGGCCCCGTATTACTAAACATCTTACGATCAAGTTTTTGAGTAAACTGTGTAACAAGACATCTGATTGCACGAGAAATCCGACTGAGCCAATCAGGGCTGTTGTTACAAGTTATTATGCAAAAATCAAACATACGATCGTTAGTAATACGGCCCCCAGGTCCTGTTTGGGAAAGGGTTAGGGTTATTGATTACCAACAATACTTTGTTTGGTAAACAGTTTCTTTTTATCAGATTCTGTTTAACCTAATACCAGACGACAAAATTTTGACTGTTTTAATTTGAAAGGCGCTGCAGACAACAATTTCAAATTAATGATAATTTCGATATTTGGTTGGAAAACATTGTGGAGAATGAAGAATTTACTTGGCAAAAGCAATCTCTTCATTTTCAACGTTTTCCAAAGCCCTTTCCTGTCATTGAGCCAAAAGGCGCTGCAGACAACAATTTCAAGTTAATGATAATTTCGATATTTGGTTGGAAAACATTGTGGAGAATGAAGAATTTACTTGGCAAAAGCAATCTCTTCATTTTCAACGTTTTCCAAAGCCCTTTCCTGTCATTGAGCCAAAAGGCGTTCAGTGCAGTAATGGGTTAAAAGATCTGTGACACCAAGTAAATCCTAGTGAGTATTTTGACCTTCTGCTTACAATTGTTTTCAAATATGTCAAGCAATAACAGATTTATTGAAAATTATTGATTTAGGATTTATTGGAGTTTAAGGTCCCACTCAACTACTTCAGTCATATGGCGATAGTACCTCAGTTTTAAGTCTAGTCTGAAAGACTGGAGAGGAGGGTGATCAAACCTGTGTCCCAAGTGTTACACGTCTAGCACATTACCACTGCACCATATCCGCCCTTGAAAATTATTGATTGAATTGGATTATTGGGGTTTTACGCTGTTTTCTAAGGTCACTAAGGTCATATCGCGGCGGCTGGAGCACCTAACCATGGGTTCCTGTATTTTCTCATACCAGTACTACCACAACACCCTAACTCCCCCCTTAGGTTCATGATATCAAACCATTGATGGGTGACATTTTGTCAGAAAGGTTGAAAATTATCGAAAAAGTTATATTAATTGTAAAAGCTTACAAACCTTTGACCCTAGACCCGCCAGTATTTTCTTGCCCAGAGCAGCAGCTTTATGATCGGTGAACTCGACGAAACAAAATCCTCGATTCTTGAATCCCTTCATAGCGTACTCGTCGTTCAGGAATACTTCAACACCGGTTATCTCTGTAAAAAAAAAACTAGAACTGTCGCAAAGCGGACAAATACCCCCCACTAGCGCGTTGTCACTGAAAAAGTGCTAAAGTTCAAAGTGGCATAAATCTGAAACTACTGCCTGGATCAATATGAAAATTGCAGGTGCACAACTTCATATGATAGGAAACAACCTGCTAAAATTTCAGCAAAATCGGTCAAAAACTGTGGGAGGAGAAGAGGACACAAAATTATGTCCACGGACGGACGGACGGATGGACGGACAACCTGAATCCAGTATACCCCCCCATAACTTTGTTGTGGGGGGTATAATTATCAAATTTTCATTCATAATTTTAACATAATGTGAGAACAGAGGCGCATTCTTTAGAGCGAGATTTCTTAAGATTTCTCAAGTGCTTTTAAGATAGAGATTCTGACCGAGGTGTTCCAAATGCTCCATACTTCATACAAATAACATCATGATAACGTCATTTGTATGAAGTATGGAGCATTACTATGGTACCATGGAGTATGCGGAACAACTCTGTCAATTCTCTCTAATACTGTTTCTACAGTATTAACCGAGGGGTTCCGCACGAAGTATATGATAATGGCGCCTCCCATTAAGCATCTTAAAATCTTCTAAAGAACGCTTTATCCTAAAACATCTTAAGAAATCTCAAGATATCTCAAGAAATCTCGCTCTAATGATTATGGAGTCATAGAAGCCCAATGACATCTAAAACCCTGAACAACAAAAATAAAGTGTAAAGGCAAATGATCATTTATGTTTGTAAACATTATAGTCAGAGAGAAAATTACTAAATTGAGCTTGTTGGGCTAGAGAGAACATGCATATAATGTGGGAATGCCTTACAGTCTTCTTACCCCCCAAATTAAATCCCAAGTTTTTGCAAGCACCCCTCTGTGTCTTCTATGAGCATGCATTATAGCAAACTGTAAAAGTATGATTATCACCCCAAGATTTGAAAGTCAGTGGAAACCCTATTATTGGGCTAGATAGAACAATTCAATCTGATTCATTATTTTCCCTACCTGGCACATATTGACTGAATGTACAGTCTAACAACTCCTTGGTTTTATCTGTAGGAAAATTTCCCACAAATACATCAGGGATAAAGATTAGCAGGGGCCCAGTCGCCCATGGCCCCTAGAAATTGGGCTGGGCCCCTGAATATTTAGAGAAATTGCCCATACCCTTAATGTTAAGAATCAAATTTTGCTATTCTGGGCCCCTTAGTTAAAATTGTCAGTCTTTATCCCTGTACATATCCTTGCTTTTCAACAGAAACCTCGTAACTGCAGCTTAAATCAAGCTGCTGTTACTAGGTTTTCATTGAAAAGTGATGTTATGTCTGCCTTACCTGGTACATATTGACTGAAAGCACTATCTAACAACTCCCTGGTCTTATCTTAAGTTAGTTTACCCACAAATACATATCCTTCCTTTTCAACAAAAACCTCGTAACTGCAGCTTAAACAAGCTGCAGTTACGAGGTTTTCTTTGAAAAGCAACCATATATTCCTTACCTGGCACATATTGACTGAATGTACTGTCCAACAACTCCTTGGTCTTATCTTTAGGTACATTTCCCACAAATATTCTCTTGTTGGAAGAGGAAAAGTTAGCCTTCAACATCTTCTTTTCTTCATAGTTGTACCTGAATGTCATAGATATAAGAACCATCATTAGAGTTTTTTCCAGAAAGGATAAATTTTGGGCCAGGCCATTAGCCCTTTTTAATCCCAAAGTTTCAATCTATGGGCCAAAATGACCAACATTTAAATTCCTGAGTCATAGAAATAGGGAATGATTTTATCAAGTTAACTGTGACATAATTTCAGACAAACACTAGTATTTCGTCGGTGTAATAGGGAACAATTTTATCCAGTTTACCATGACAATTTCTGACAGACAATATTATTTGCGTAGGTGTTGTTATAAAACCTTGGAACTACGACTTGGAATGTGACATCAACAGGTTATATTCCAATTTTGTTGGTTTTGGATATAAGATATTTCAAACATGTTACTTCCTATCAAAACTCTATGGTTGCGGGCAGTCATTGTTGTAATTGAAGAGACGATACCAATGAAACCCACAATATAGGGTTTAATGAACATAATGATACTTTGCATTCTAAATACAAACACCCTCAATTATCTGTAGCTCTGTTGGCCTATAAAAATTCAAACCTTACCCATCTATCTTTTTCAGTGCAGTTTCATTATCATCTGGATCACAATATTTGAGGAATGCAAAATTTCTCGTCCATCCAGTAATGTTGTCAATCATAATCCTCAGCTCGTAGATCTTCCCAAACTGTGAGAGAAGTGGGACTAGCTTGTCTTCATACCAGTCCTTGGGAACTTTACTGACGGAGATTTCACGATGATCTGGGGGCGGGCCTTCCCAGCCGGGGGGTGGTCCTCCATATCTTCTCTGGCCTGCAAGTGTAAGTTAATCCTTTAGAACTCTTAACCCTTTCCCAAACAACAAAATTTTGGACTGGTCCAAATTCAAAGATCCTGCAGACGACAAAATCTTAGGGTTATTCACTTCAAAAACTGCCACAAACTAGAACTGTCGCAAAGCGGACAAATACCCCCCACTAGCGCCTTGTCACTGAAAAAAGTGCTATAGGTCAAAAGGTTCTTTAGTTGGAGCATGGAAACAGATTTTAAACAAAGTCCAATTGTGGCCTTGAACTTTGACCTTTGTGACCCAAAAACAATAGGGCACCTCCTTGGGTCATGGGAAACAACTGTGTAAAGTTTCATGATCCTAGGTCAACCGGTTCATGACTTAGAGCACGGAAACAGATTTTAAACAAAGTCCGATTGTGACCTTGACCTTTGACCTTCCTGACCCAAAAACAATAGGGCACCTCCTTGGGTCATGGGCAACAACTGTGTAAAGTTCCATGATCCTAGGTCAACCGGTTCATGACTTAGAGCACGGAAACGGATTTTAAACAAAGTCCGATTGTGACCTTGACCTTTGACCTTCGTGACCCAAAAACAATAGGGCACCTCCATGGGTCATGGGCAACAACTGTGTAAAGTTTCACGATCCTAGGTCAACCGGTTCATGACTTAGAGCACGGAAACGGATTTTAAACAAAGTCCAATTGTGACCTTGACCTTTGACCTTCGTGACCCAAAAACGATAGGGCACCTCCTTGGGTCATGGGCAACAACTGTGTCAAGTTTCATGATCCTAGGTCAACCGGTTCATGACTTAGAGCACGGAAACGGATTTTAAACAAAGTCCAATTGTGACCTTGACCTTTGACCTTCGTGACCCAAAAACAATAGGGCACCTCCTTGGGTCATGGGCAACAACTGTGTAAAGTTTCATGATACTAGGTCAACCGGTTCATGACTTAGAGCACGGAAACGAAAAAGTCTACGGACGGACGGATGGACAGACAGACAGACAGACATGGTGAAACCAATATACCCCCCTCTACTTCGTAGGTGGGGGGTATAATGACAAAATGGATGTTATTAAAGAAAGGATTTGTGTAAAATGTGTCCTAGAAAATATTGAGACAAAAGGAGAAACTTCTGGTTATCAGCAGTTTCTTCTTTTGTTTCAATGTTTTCCCAAGCCTTTTCTATTAGGGACGTCAAAACCAGGTCTTGTTTGGGAAAGGGTTAAGGAAATTTATAATCTTTTGGTCCCTTTTGGTAGAAAACATTGTGAGAAATGAAGAAATTGCTTGTCACAAGCAATTTCTTCATTTTCCACGATGTTTTCCCAAGTCTTTTCTTTTGAAGGAGTCCAAAGGCGTCACTGTGCAGTAATGGATTAACTCATTTCCCACAATAAGTCTGTCAATGGGTTTTACTTTAGCATTTCCCAAAATCATGATAAAAGTTAGAACTGTTCCAATTTGAAAGGTGCTGATAATTACAATTTCAAGTTGTTGAAATTTTTGAATTCTTTCCAATTTGGGGTTAAAAATGTGCAAAATGCAGAAATTGCTTGTTTCAAGCAATTTCTACATTTTTCAAAAAGGTTTTCCACCAAGTTTTTTCAGGCATTTTTCTTGAGGGGCGTGAAAAAGTGTAAATGTGTGGGAATGGGTTAAATTACAGTTGACAGCTAATTATTGACAAATAGTATTAGTGGCTAAAATCATTATTGACTATTATAATTAGCTCAAAATCACATAATATATCAAGTGAATTTGAGCTATTACTAAGATGCTTTTTTCAGCATTTTCTTCTTTTGCCTCATTATTTTCAGAGGCCTAGAACCAGGTCTAGTTGGGAAATGTTTAACCCTTTCGTTTGCAAGCGCGCTTTAAAGCGCGTACAGGAACGCTTATACTGTTTAGGGGGCATGGGCTTTTAAAAGCAATTTTTACACTGTTAAAGTTATTATGACACCAGATACATGCTGAAAAATTGCGCCATAATGTTTTGTTCTCGTAAAATGTGAAGAAAAGCACAGATTTGGGGGTTTTATGAGCTGTAATGATAGCCAGGAAGGCTAAATATTCTGCAGAAGAGGTCCGGCGAATCACCATGTCAGTGCCGGACGATGATGATAGCTATAACACTGATTTTTTGGGTGTAAAAAGGTGATTTGAATATTAGAAATGTTTCGGAGACTTCAAATTCTGACCCCGATAGTGATTCCGATAACCCTAAACCGAATCCAGTCCCAAATCATAGGGGTGGGGGTGGTCAGGGGTTATGGCAGGGGGCCTGACAGGGGTCATGCGGCTAGAGGTCGAGATTTTGATGAGTGCAAATTTTCTATCAGTCACTCATCATATTGTTAAAGGAAATTTAATAACCTTTCCAATGATATATAGGTTTATGGGTTTTCTGCAAGTAAAATCTATCTATTATGCATTTGTATACATGAAGTGCTTGGAAATAGGGAAAAGGTCATTTCAGGGAAATAATTCTGCAAACGAAAGGGTTAAAGACCACAAAATTATTTCAATGACAAAATTTGCACAGATAAAGTCTTACCAGTAGAAACTTCAATGGAGTATCCAGTCATCTGTACTAATTCTTCAATCTTCTTAGGGTCTGGGCCATTAAAAATGGACTCTTTACGGTCAATATAAAACCTGAAAGCAAGAAATATTGTTTGATAAAAATTGAGGTGAGTTTTCAGTGATAGAATAAGCTATCAAGGTTACAGTAACAGGTAGCAAGCATTTGAAAGATTAGCCCCTATTATTTTTTTAATTGGCTTAGGAAAATATTTATTATCAGCATTTTCTCCTTTTGCCTCAAAATTTCCCTTGCTATAATCATTTTCACATTTCCATCGCTCAGTAACACCCATTTTGTCATCTGCAGTAGTCGACATTTGTGCTGTTTCAGAAAGTGTTTTAAAAATCGATTTTAAATTCATCAACTTTAAACAAACCACTCACTTGAAAAGCCTCATCTGACCAGATAAACAAGAGGGCCAGAATGGCCCTATATCGCTCACCTGAAAGAAGTTTAAGACACGCCCACTTTTTTTGACGAATCAAAAATTTGCAAACAAATTTTGAAAAGGGTCACTCAAGGAACATCGTTGCCAAATTTGTTTCAAATTGACCCAATGCTTGATTTTTAAAGAATTTTCTTATGATTTCTCTAAGTCTGATAAGCCACGCCCTGCCACGCCCACTTTTTTTACCAATACAAAATTTGCCAACATATTTTGAAAAGGGTCACTCAAGGTACATTTCTGTAAAGTTTGCTTCAAATTGGGCCTATGGTTGATTTTTAAAGAATTTTCTTAGGATTTCTGTAAGTCCGATAAGCCACGCCCAATTTTTTCTGACGAATAAAAAATTTGAGAAAAATTTTTGAAAAGAGTCACCCAAGGAACATTTCTGCCAAGTGTGGTTCAAATTGGGCCAATGGTTGATTTTTAAAGAATTTTCTTATGATTTCTCCAAGTCCGGTAAATGCTGACCTGCCACGCCCACAATTTTGGATGAATAAAAAATCCTCAAAGAAATCTTAAGAAGGGTCACCCAAGGAACATTCCTGCCAAATTTGGTTTTAATTGGCCCTACAGTTAAGGAGAAGAAGATTTTTGAAGAATTTTTTAACAATTTCTCTTGGTTAGATAAGCCCCACCCTGTCACACCCACATTTTTTGACGAAACTATAAATTCATTAAAAAATGTTGAAAAGGGTCACTCAAGGAACAATTCTGCCAAGTTTGGTTCAAATTGGCCCATTGGTTGATTTTTAAAGAATTTTCTTATGATTTCTCTAAGGCTGATAAGCCCCTTCCTCCCTGCCACGCCCTCATTTTTTGACAAATGTAAAAATTTGTGAATCAATTTTGAAAAGAGAGACTCAAAGAACATTCCTGCAAAGTCTGCTTCAAATAGGTCCAATGGTTAATTTTTAAAGAATTTTCTTATGATTTCTCTAAGTCTGATAAGCCCCTTTCTCCCTGCCACAGCTACGTTTTTAGACGAATAAAAAATTTGAGAACAAGTTTTGAGAAGGGTCACTCAAGGAACAATTCTGCCAAGTTTGGTTCAAATTGGAACAATGGTTGATTTTTAAAGAATTTTCTTATGATTTTTCTAAGTCTGAAAAGCCCCTTTCTCCCTGCCACGGCTACGTTTTTTGATGAATCAAAAATTTGAGAACAAGTTTTGAGAAGGGTCACTCGAGGAAAACAATTCTGCCAAGTTTGGTTCAAATTGGAACAATGGTTGATTTTTAAAGAATTTTCTTAT
The DNA here is from genome assembly GCA_963680895.1 of Fragum sueziense. NCBI lineage: Eukaryota > Metazoa > Mollusca > Bivalvia > Cardiida > Cardiidae > Fragum > Fragum sueziense. The sequence goes on from OY804610.1 coordinate 25,872,849, forward strand.
GATTTTTCTAAGTCTGATAAGCCCCTTTCTCCCTGCCACAGCTATGTTTTTTGACGAATCAAAAATTTGAGAACAAGTTTTGAGAAGGGTCACTCAAGGAACAATTCTGCCAAGTTTGGTTCAAATTGGAACAATGGTTGATTTTTAAAGAATTTTCTTATGATTTTTCTAAGTCTGATAAGCCCCTTTCTCCCTGCCACGGCTACGTTTTTTGACGAATCAAAAATTTGAGAACAAGTTTTGAGAAGGGTCACTCAAGGAACAATTCTGCCAAGTTTGGTTCAAATTGGAACAAAGGTTGATTTTTAAAGAATTTTCTTATGATTTTTCTAAGTCTGAAAAGCCCCTTTCTCCCTGCCACGGCCACATTTTTAGACAAATCAAAAATCTGAGAACAAGTTTTGAGAAGGGTCACTCAAGGAACAATTCTGCCAAGTTTGGTTCAAATTGGAACAATGGTTGATTTTTAAAGAATTTTCTTAGGATTTCTCTAAGTGCGATAAGCCCCGCCCTGCCACGCCCACATTTTTTGACGAATCAAAAATCCGCGAACAAGTTTTGAGAAGGGTCACTCAAGGAACATTCCTGCCAAGTTTGGTCAAAATTGGCCTGTTAGTTTTGGAGAAGAAGATGTTTGAAGAAATTGTGAACGGACAGACGGACAGACAGACGACGGACGGTGAGTGACCACAATAGCTCCCCTCGAGCACTTCGTGCTCAGGTGAGCTAATAAGCACATTTGTTTGCGACATGCGACAATTCCCGTCCCCACATCACTTTAAGAAACTGGACACCCTGTTTCGGTTTGAAAATTCACACTAAAGTCTCAATTGAATCAATTTAAAATTTATTAATTTCAAAACAAACCACTCACTTGAAAAGCCTCATCTGACCAGAAAGATAAGCACACTTGTTTGCGACATGTGACAATTCCCGTCCCCACATCACTTTAAGAAACTGTACACCCTGTTTTGGTGTTAGACTACACAGCCCAGTCTTCAACTTGTCATCGATCTCGTCATAACGGATCCACGCAGACTCAAACATCTTGATTAGCTGATACACCACTGGTTCGTCTAGACCCGCTTGTATCATCTCCTGTAATAGGGATAATTTGTGTTATACTTCACTTGATCTTACTCGTGTCTTCCACAAATGATAGGATAGTCAATGTCGGCTAGTAGCCCCACTTTGGCTTTTGGGGCTGCCGACCAATGGAAATTTCCATCCTGCTTGTCCAGCTTCAGAAATATGAATGAGATCGATCTGTGGCCAAAAATATATCTCCCTTTCTTTCCAAGTCAGATCAACTGTATCACATCCAGTCATTCTACAGGGTACATCTCCCCGTCACTGCACTAAGTAGATCAAATAATGTGGAGAGCATTATCATGCCAGTTAGATTATAAAAGAGTGAAACAGTTTTTCAGTATTCTTTTAGTTTGTCCTGGTCATTAAAAGTTTTTGGGAAGCATGACTAAAAGACACAAAGATACTGTACCTGGTAGTCGCGTCTTCGCTGCACAAGTTTTCTCCATCTCTTCTCCTCTTCTGACAATACTTCTTCTTTCGGCTCCTCCTTGGCCTCAACTGGTTAAGAGATTTATAATAGCAATAAATTTACAATTGTTCTGAAAATAGACTGTGTTTACCATTATGTTTTGATAAACTGCCGGAGTTGTTATAAAATCTTGTAAATACAGCTTGAATCAAGCTGTAATTACGAGATTTCATTACAACACCTACGAAATACAGTATTATACTATTTGTTTGTCCGAAATTATGTCGCGGTTAACTGAATAAAATCATTCCCTATTATATAAATTTCATACCAAAGCTATAAATCAGTGGAGTGAAAACATTCTAACTTGGTAATTTTAATTCCAAACCCTTTACTGTGAGTACCCTACCCATTGGAATTGTCTCAAGAACCTTCAATATAGGGTTTGATGAACAATTAATGAAATGTTGCATTTTGAAAATCATCTTATCTGTAGCTTTGCTATAGATACATACATATATCATATGGTTATATTGACTATTTCAAAAACAACAAATTTTGAGTTGACCAACTTGACAACTCATTATTAGTCAATGAAGACATTCTAAAATTTTCATTTCAAATCCAATAGCAGATCTATTATTCTAAAATGTTCTCTAAGTTTTCGTGTAAAGGTTTGATAAGGGTTATCCAAATTAAAAGTCATATTGAAACAGAGATATCATTGAAAGGAAGTTATATGTATACCAAATTTCAGCTTTGTATGTCCAATACTTTTGGAGAAATGGCAAAATGTTAAGTTTTCGGATAGACAGACAGACAGGAATAAAAAATATGCACCCCCAAATCTCTTGATACGGGGGCATAAAATTTTATTTTAAAGGGCAACGGCAACAGATGGTCTAATTGCAAAAAATGAAATTTTTTGAAAAAATATGCAAAACTTTTGTGTTAACCACCTCGGGATGGTTAATAATATGCGATTCAGACAGAGAATGAGCCGAAATTACAAGACAGATTGCTGAATTTAGGGAGAATCCAAACCTAAATTCAACCCCGTCTCAGATGGGGTTAGAATTATTTTTAAATTGTTGCGCATGCGCATACAGCGCGGACAATGATTCAAACGAGATTCAAACTTGAATTTCAATATGACGTCATCATGTATGTTGTGACGTCATTTAAGAAAGTCGCATGTCCTACTGTTTTGACCTACTTTCGACATCGCTTCATGAATTTGGTATCAAAATGCGAAAAAATGAGTCGTTGCTTCAATAGTTTGTCGTAATCATTTAATCAGGTCATATAAAGCTTGAAAAGTGTACATTTTGTTTGTATTTGACAATTTTTGGGTCCAAATCTGGGAAATAGTAGCTTTAAGGTTTAAGAACTGAGAATGAAAACACCACTCTCTAGCCATATGAAATGCATCAAATTACACATACAAGTTGTAAATACACTTCACATAAGTTGATTCACCATGCCGGATTTCAAGATTATGCTTCAAGAAGAAAACAATTTACAAATATTATTTTACTCTATTTATTTGCAAGGGAGGTAGTTTTGAACATCTTTGCCAACTATTCCCATAAGCATAACCATACAAAATGCGTATGTTTGTATTTAGAATGGAAATGTAACACAGTTTAGGAATTCCTTTCACTAGGAATTTACAGAAATAGAATAGAATACTGGCACTTTTCAATTTTCGCCTCTGGCTCTGCATTTCATTCTCAGTTCGTAAACCTTAAATCCAATAGCAGTGTTAGTGATCTTACCTTCCATCTCCTTCTCTCCCTCTGCTTCAAACTCGGACATTCTCAGGCCTTTCTGTTTACCTGGAAATTGAATGATTCATTTAAAACTAATTATGAAGTGTAATTCTTATTTAGTGTGATCATTTGAATTGTCTGAAAAGACAATCTTGATTAAAATCTGTTGTTAACTGACATCAACATCTGAAAGACCTGTACCAGTTAGGGGTCATCTACTATCCCCTGAGAAAACCAAAATTGGTTATATTTACTCTAACCAATTAAATTTCTGGTCATATAATACAATTTTCCATGACAAGTACATGCAAAAACATTGTTCTCCACTGAAATATACATTTTGTTCTTGTGGCCTAATCGTTGATATTGTAGCTGAATAGAACCTTGAAGGGTGTTTGATTGGTCAGAAACTAATAGTAACTGTAGCCTGCCTGATGATACTGTAAGTTAACAACATATTTTCATCAGATTGCTGAAAAAGAGAACAAAGATATGTTATTTACAACTTAATGGTGAAAATTACGAAGTTTGTACACATCTAAATGTTTGGGGTTTTTTACATTTTGCTTTATAAAACTCTCTCATTCTCATGGTTCCATCTCCAAGTGTAGCCAAGACGTCAAACTGGCGAAGGAGAAGTCCCAGAGCTAATTCTACTTAAGTTCTACTCCTTCTTGTGTACATTTCAGCTCTCTTGTGTTGGGCCTTGACGTTAGGTAGCCCAAAGGAAAAGCTAGAATGAATCGTTATTTAACCCTTTCCCAAACAAGACCTGGTTTTGATATCCCATAAAGAATATGCTTGGGAAAACATTGAGACAAAAGAAGAAACTGCTGATAACCAGCAGTTTCTCCTTTTGTCTCAATATTTTCCATGCTACATTGTATACCAATTTATCTTCATCAACATCCATTTTGCCGTCTGTTGCGACTTTCGAATGGGAACATCTTAAAATTTTGTCGTTTGGGATAGGGTTAAGTTCTTCTCCAGTAAATTTATCCCAGCTCCCTTATGTTGAGCCTTGACGTTAGGTAGCCCAAAGGAAAAGCTAGAATGAATCATTATTTAACCCTTTACTGGTTAAATACGGGATTTTACGGGTCTGCCTTATTTAGACAAACACGGGATTTTACGTGTATAGCTTTACCGTTTAATCACGGGATTTCCCGTGGGTATCGGATCTGTTTAATCACGGGATTTCCCGTGTGTCGTTTTCAAGGCTTAAAAACGTCAAATTTCCAAATTGAAACAAATAAATGATAAATGATCCAGTAAGTTTGATATTCGATCTTAATATTGACATGAAAAAAAATATATGTTTGTTCTTTCGAAAAGGGAGTAATTATTAGTTAATCCTAACAGGGGTCCGAAAATGAAAGTTGGATAAAACGGCGCCGTTAGAAGTGATTGAATACATTGTGAATATTACCAACTTACACAATATTTAATAACAATTCGTCAAACAAAACCCCCGTTTCATAAAAGTATGGCAAAAGAAGAAACTTCTTTGTTTTTTTAGCCTACTAACCTGTTGTTTTGCACGGCCATCTCTCCGACTTCAATGGCGTAAGCTGTTTATTCAGTGAAATAGTCAAATCTGGTTGTTTGTATAATAATGTATAGAATTTAATTTTCACAGCTTTTTTAATTGCTTTATCTCGACAATGTTTTCTGGTGTGATTTTAAGTATTGTCATTTATCTTTTCAGATCACAAAGACAGCGATGATGACCATGATGTCGGCAGAATTTCTAATCAATTTTGTCGTCTGCAATACTTTTGAAAAAGTATTAAGGAACAATCCAAATTTTATCTTTTTTGTAAAAAAGTAAACTGAATAAAGTTATAAATTAAGTGCCAAAACATCATGTACTGAATTATTATTATTCCCTAAACAGTCATTCCCGCGATGAACTGGACGAAGCAGAAGATTTGGTATAGTCCGGTCACCATGAACAAGGGTGTAGAAATAACTGCAGGAAAGAGAGAGAGAGAGAGAGAGAGAGAGAGAGAGAGAGAGAGAGAGAGAGAGAGAGAGAGAGAGAGAGAGAGAGAGAGAGAGAGAGAGAGAGAGAGAGAGAGAGAGATCTATATTATTGGAAAATTCAGACTGTGAAAATATTGTAAGTGAAGGAGAAATTACCGATCATCAGCATTTTCTTCTTTGCTCACATTATTTTTCTTTTTATAAAGAAATGGAAACCTGTGCGGACTGAGACAGAATAGTCAGACGATCCACATAAATCACGATAAATTCCAAATAAATCACATTCCACACCATTGAAAATTGATTTGTTTATGCATCTTTAACCTATTTCCCACAATTTGACACTTTTTGAAGCCCACAAGAAACAGGCTTTGGAAAACATAGTGGGAAATGAAGAAATTAGATCTACTCGAAGAAATTTCTTCATTTCCCATTATGCTTTCGACAAAGACTCACCAAAAATGTAAATTTCCAACCCCTTGACAAGTTTGTCAGCAATATTTTTGATTTTGAACAAGTCTGAAATTTTGCCGTATCGAGAAGGGTTCAACACAGTGTGTAAATCACAACTTTAATCGGGTAATTTATGATTGCCGGGCTGTGTTACGTCATCAAAGCATAGGCCACGCGCTGTCTGGGGAGTTTTTTAGGTCACGCGTCATCTGTCAGTTATACCCTTTCACAAATGATTAGCGAATGTTTGCTAAATTCTAAATGGATTATTGTCATTTGGGTAAGCTTTTTCCCCCTATTACTAGGAATTCGTTTGCCATAAGCGATTGTTCTAAATGTAGATCTAGTTTATTTCAAAACATAAATCTACATGTCTGGAACTGTTGCAGACGATTCTTATGCAGAAATCATTTTATTGCTGCTAAAGAATGACAAGGCTACACACGAAACTTTTACCCTTTTAGATCGGATGAACATCAGAATTTCTTTCACCCCTTCCGGAACAACTAATTCAAGACTAGTCCAAATTGAAAGCAACTGCAGACGACAAAATAGGAGAAAATGCAGGTTATCATTCAGAATTTTCTTCTTTTCACTCTTTTACCCGTTGGAGTTTGTTTCCCTATCAAGCATGTAAAAACTTACAATTGTTTTGGAAGAGGGAGATAGAAGGGGAGGTGGGACGAGTTTTTTTTTTTTTCTTTTCTTTTTTTTTTTTCTTTTTTTTTTCTTTGAAGTCGTTTTTACAGACGATCTCTAGCATTCATACTGAAACTGAACCAATTTTTATTTTATCTCAAATTCACCAGCATTTTCGTTGGCAAGATACAACAGATAAGACAAACATTGATAATTATTTTTTCACAATGATTGCCCTGTCATAATTCTAGACTCTAAACCATCGTAGACAGCTTAGTTCTGTTGTTTTCATAATGTTAATCCTTTCCCAAACCTGGTTTTGACATCATTAATAGGAAAAGGCTTGGGAAAAAATTGAGAAAAAAGAAGAAACATCTGATAACCAGCAGTTTCTCCTTTTGTCTAAATATTTTCTTTGCGTATAGTATACAAATCCCTTTTCTTTTTAACATCATTTTTTGCATCTGCAGCAGCTTTTAAATAGGACTACCCTTTAACTTTGTCAAGTGGGAAAGGGTTAAGAAGTGGGATGGTCATTTTCCGAAAAGTTCTACTTTCATCAATCCTTTCCTCCTTTCCCAAACAAAAGTTTTAGATTTTGAAAGCTACAGAAGATGACAAAATGGGGTTTACTGAAAACGTAATATCAATGGTTTGACTGGGAAAGGATTAACCCATTACCAGATGGCAAGATTTTAGGCTTGTCCAAGCTGAAAGATGTTGCAGAAGACAATTTCAAGAAAATAAAATGTTACATATTTCTGTCTAAAACGGTAGAATACATTGTGAAAAATAAAAAAATTGCTTGTCACAAGTAATTTCATCATTTTCCACAATGTTTTCCATAGCTATAATCTTGTGGGGAGTCAAAAAGAATCATTGTGTGAGAATGGGTTTATCTACTAGCATGACAGAGACAAGTCATAGGCAACAGGCGCATATCTAGGCGGAGACCTGGGCTTCAACATGATTATTTTTTCAAGTGTGCCCAGTGAGTGGTCTTTCTGGACAAGAAAAAATGTGAGAAAAACAGACCCCTGTGTGCACCCGGAACCCCCATAACCCATTACCATATGACAACAATTATGATTATTCCAAATTCAAAGATGTTACAGACGACACTTTCAAGTGAGTGTAATTTTACATTTCTGGTCTCTGGGTAAAAAACATTGTGGGAAATGAAGAAATTGCTTGTCACAAGCAATTTCTTCTTTTCCAACAATATTTGCCGGAGCTTTCCTGTTTTGGGCGTCAGAATGCAGCAAATGAACTCAACAATACGCCTTGGGCTTCAACATTACAAGATTCCTTGCTACTTCCCTGGACGAAATAAAACTTTTTTCAAATTTTCTGTAGATTTTATAGATTCTAGAACTGCAAAATACTTTTATTTGAGACAATGCTCAGTTGTATCTGCTGCTGCAATAACCGTCTTTTCCCTCTGTGTTTTGGGCTTTTTTTTTTAACTGTCTGGCAATTTTAATGCATGAGAATTGGAGAAATGTTGAATCTGGTATTTCACATACTCATCCCCAATTTTTTTCATCTGTTTTTGAACTTTTTTCCCATATTTACCTGAAATAGAAGAAAAAATACATTAATTTTTAGTGAAAATAATTTCCACAATTCTTATGAAAACTCATTCAACTTTAAATCTTAATTACAAATAAATGGTACAATATATATGTTAAGGAATTACACCAAATAAAAGAGCATTCAATTCTGTACAAATTTTATATATAGAACAAAGGTGTATAATAATTAATGATTTATCTTTTTTTTAGATTTTTACAAACACCTATTGAAGCAAATCAAATTATACGCAAAATTCAATATCATGAATTTTAAAGTGACATTTACAACTTCTTTATTTCATACCTGGACATCACACAAAAAAACAAATACCACCATGAGAAAGGGCATCTTTTTCTTAAAAAAGTTTTCATTTATCATAAAACTGAAAAAAGTGAAACAACAGCTCTTTTTTCTACTTTTGTAACACACCTGTAAAAATAGACCCAAAATAAACAAAAACCAATAAACCTATAAACAGCTAGGTCCAGTAAAGGTAAGTTTTCCATATATGGTAAAGTATTGGTTTTTTAGTGTATCTCTGACCAATAGGGACTGTAATTTAGCTTATCTCTAGAACCAGGAAAGGGTTAAAAGATCATATTTAACTAGGGATGACTATTGCAGGCCAAAATGACTATTGCGATAGTATTGCTATTGACCAAATTGCTATCACGATAGTATTGCTATTGTAGGTTGCTATTGCAATACTATTGCGATACTATTGTTATATGCTTTAAGTGCTATAAATGGATATTTTTCATTAAAAATCACATTTCCTGAATATTTTACATATATGAATTAATTTGCAGAATCATTAAATAAATAATCTGAAGGAAGAGAGTGACATGTCATGATTTGAGTAGCCTGTCATTGATGTCTGATATTCAAGAGACAGATTTTTTGCTAAAATTAGACAATGTCATGCGACAAATTGCTATATTTAGAACAAATTGCTATTTTTAGAACTATCAAAACTATTGCGATAGTGGAAACAACTATTGCGATACTATTGATATTGCCAGTTGCCTATCACGATAGCACTATTGCGGAGGTCACTATTGCGATATATCGATAGTCCGATGTATCGTTACATCCCTATATTTAACTACAAAAGTTGATCTAAAATAAGTCTCCAAGAAAGTCATCATATCAAAATCCTTATCCCGGAGTTGTTTGAAGGGATTGAGGATTTGAAATGGAAGATGATCCAAACTAAAGACTTTTACTTTTTGAGCTGTATCTTGGATTCTGCAAAGAGCGAAAAAAATTATACAGTCCAATATATACTAAAGCATACAATAATAGCTTCAAGCAAAAATCAGGTCAAGACGTTCACAGACCTAAATATGAAGCAAGTATTAATATACTGTTTACCAAATGTTTGCAGAGATGAGTTTGGCACGTTCGGTAGTCTCTGCTGCCATAATAAGGCAGGTTAACTTACCCGATACCAATTTTCATCCTAACTCCACCCGTACACTCAAGGGGATAAGGAGGAACATGTATAAAGCTTGGCACTCGTTTTATCCACCTCATCTTTGGGAAATGATAATATAAAGTTTAATACAACAATAAAAACAAAGATTCAAAGTTTTAAAGTATCAAGCCACCTAGTTTATTTGGTCTCGGCGTTCAATGACCATAACTAGGAAAATGCAAGAAACTTAAAGCGTCTTAGCGATTTAGCATACAGTAAAATTGGAACTGTGAAATAGGTTAGTGTCCCTGGACTGGTCGAACATCAGCCTTGTGATTTAAGGGACTGCATGTTTGATCCTCAGTAGTGGAGGTACTGTAGTTTAGACTTTCCTATAACAAGACATGTTAGTGAAACACCAATCGAGGACCAATCCACCTGAAATAGCCAATGTTAAGCTTTTGGACAGACAGACAGATACAAGTAAGACAATATGTCTCACCATCTATCGATACGGGGGCATAAAATCTTGCCGTTCAAGTCGAGTCTGGAGAAGAAAAATATTGAAAGAAAGGAGCAAAAAGCCAAACACTCAATTTTTTCATAAAACTCTTTGCAAGAACTGTATGATGGTTGGTCCAGTTTTCGTGGTATTAATAATTCAAAGGAAACTCCTGGAAGACAAGAACAAGTCAGTGCTACAACAATTATAAAATAACATTTGAAAATACAGTCAAACCTGTATTAAGAGACCGTCTTTGGGATTCACCAAAAAAGGTCACATATGACAGGTGGTCTCTTAATTGAGGGTCAGACAGAATTGGTAAAATTTTCAAAGTGTACATGTACGATCAATGTTTAGTATTTATTGCATGCTAAAATTAATTTACAAATGAATATACTCTACACCTATATAATAAAACTAAATAAAATGATTGGAGGAACACGCCTTATATAGTAAGAATATCCGTCAATCGATCTACATTAAGTTTTCTTTACAATGCACTGACCGTCATGGTGAAAATCAGCAAGTCAGCAGACCTTCAGACATGTCAAATAATGAATTGTCCTCGATCTAACATTTCCTATTTTGTTATTCCCACTGTTCAACATTAGTTTTGAAGTTCTTCTTGATGAAAAGATCGGCCATTTCAAACAACCAAAACTGTAAATTGAATTTGCCAAAAATTTCATCAGGTATCATTGTTTGTGCCTACTTGATTCGCGGATTCGTAGTTGCCTATACTCAAGGGATCCTTAATCGAACGAATATTTCGGCCGTTTACAAGCCCATCCCTACTAAGAAAATAACAATCAAGTTCGACCCGGTGACATCATTTTTTACGATAACTTATTTCTCACGCTATTTAATTTTGAACACCGTTGACTTTCGTTTCCGTCTCGAAAATCCATATTTTTAAATTACGACCCCGGGGAAAAGTCGCTAAAAACAGTTTCGAAGGTTGATTTGGGCGCAGTTTTTAAGGTCGCTTGTCGGGTAAGGCAGGGAGTCGTTTAATTCAGGGTCAAATTATAGCAAAATGCTTCGGGAGGAAAAAATACGGTCACATATGACAGGAAGTCGCTAAATTCAGAGGGTCGCTAGGGCAGGTTTGACTGTATTTGTAATTAATAAAATTCCCTACATTTATGTGAGTTGTGTGTTATTTTCACATTTGAAGCCATTTTGGATAAGCTGTTGACCTCTGACGTCATCGGAATTGAGGCTCCAATTTTCGTGGGTCGTTCAATAAATCAGTGACAGATTCTTTGTTTCCAATTTTTTCCTCCCAAGACTGGGCAGTTCATCAATCTAGCATACCTTGTGAATAATTTAAAGTTGTTTTTTAAATACACTGGCGCATGTAATAACAGGAGCATCACAAGTATCTTTGCCTTTTTGATTCATTGTGCAAAAATGTGTTGAACGACCCTCACAAGAATAGTCATAGGTTCAGCCCATTGAAAAAACAATTTCTTTGTTTATTTTATTTGAAGCGAGTCCCGATGGGGTTGGGTTTTTTGTTGACAAAATTCTATCGTGTGGACGTCGCGTATTTAGAATGGCGTAAGATTATTTGGAATACCACGAATTTGGGCTCCTCCACGAAAACTGGGCAAATCACCATAATTAAAGTTTTGGAGAAAATAGGTTGGACCTCTTCTTCTTTTCTTCGTATGAACTTCCTCTTGTAGGAACACCAAAGCCATTAATCCGAGTCTTCTCTGACGTAAATACGCTCTTTGATATTTTGATTTTTCGCTATTTACGTCCGAGCGAGTTGCATATTGAAAAAATCAAGAAGTTCGCAACTCGATGTTGCGCATCGTTCACCGTCCGATCTTAAACGCTATCCGTAAAAGGCCTGATGATATCGATCAATGAATCATTTATTGTCATGGCTGCTGAAAAAATTACGACCAAAAAGTATTTCCAAAAGGTTTATAGGCAATGTTTTGCAACAACCCTCACCTGAGCAGCCTTTGTTTACCATGACCTTCCATTTAAAACCACGTGATCAACGCGAAATCTCGCACATGGAATGCGGGTTTTCCCAGATTATGACGTAACGGTAGAATTTGAAAGAAAAAAAAAGTAAGATTATTTTATTTTTCAAATTGACGGCCCTTCTGAAATAATATAACAATAACGAGTTTAAAAAAACTGATAACATGAATAAATAAATAAATGAAATATATCAGAAACGTCCGGCAAACGTTTTAAAGCTAGTATTCGCACCAATAATGTTTGCTACTATGTTGGGTCAATTCCATAACTTATGAGCATGGAGAACGAAATAAACGGAATTTCTCAGGAAAAGCAATACCATTCAAGTTGCAAGCTGAACAGATCGACATAGATTGATTTTCGCAACAAGAACACTCCATAATTTCTGAACAAAGGCGGTCACGTGACTTGAGAAAAATTCGTAATCAAAGGCGGTCACGTGATAGTCACGTGGCGGTAAATTCCGTTCTATTTTTGAACGAGACCTGGTCACGTGATCTGCAATAACAATGGCGACGAAATGGAGTAGAAATAGGGGGTTGTTGAGTTTCGAAAGGTTATACGCTTCCAGCAGGCCGATTTGAAATGAAATTTTTGGTCAGGTATGACAGAAAATGATTTATTGATCTATACCCTACAGTGTTTTGCCGAGTGATTGGATATGATACACAAAAACAAAGCTTCGCTACTTGTACCAAACTTTCCGCTGTTTTCAACGGGCAACTCTCTCTGATGTAAATAGCGAAAAATCAAAAAATATCAAAGAGCGTATTTACGTCAGAGAAGACTCGGATTACAAAGCCATACACATTGATGGCCTTGTAAATCTTCTTTAGCAACTTTCGAGTTTGAGTTTCTTCTTTCTTCTTTCTTTCTTCAGGCGTTCCTTTGAACGCATTTATTTTACATTGATTGGGAAGCAAGTTTCTTCAACTTATTTTAATCCCTCTCGATTGAGCTTATTGGGGTTTTACCCCGTTTTCAACTACCAGGGTCATATCGCGGCGGCTGGAGCACCTACCCATGGATTCCTGTTGTTTCTCAAACCAGTACTACCACAACACCCTTACCGAGCCTCCAGCTGCTCGCCCACTTAGATTAACGATTTCAAACCCATTGGTGGGTGACGATTTTGTCAGAAAGGGTATTAGCCGCGGCCGAGCAACTTTCGAACTATTAACTTAAACTTATATACAGTTTGTTTTGCTAGGCGTCACACGTCCCCAACGAAGTTTCGGATCAAAGTTTTCTTCCAGGCACCATCGATAATCATCATCCGGGCGCTTTGTTGTTTTGGCGGTAGCGTGCTCGTCCTCAAAAATCGATTGTGCGTCTTGAAATTGGGATAAAATTGATTGTTTTTTGGGTTCTTAAGAGAGAAGAGGTCGTAGCAAATATGGGAATTACGTTTGCTTGACCATAATTCATCAGAAATTACCTGTATTTACCACTTTATTTCGGGTTTATTTAGCGTGTCGCCGCCCGCAGAATATCATCGATTACTTCCGTATGCGCGCGCAGCCGGCGTGCTTTCATAGACTGGACTTCCCGGGCGATAGACTGGAAATTCATTTCCTCCCAAACCATTCGAATATTCTCGGATCTTATCGTTACTCAAGATCATGTGGTGTCACTCCTCAACGAAATGGGCCTATTAAATATATAGTAAAATAGGTCAATTTGGCAGCTTCTAGCTCCTCTCAGAAGTCTTTGTGGCACCTTTTACTTAGTCTGTCTGACAGACCATTTCTTTGTCTTTAATTTACTGCCAAGAAAGTGGTATCAATAGCACCATCAGCTAAAATCACGCACCCGTGAACACAGCCACCCTTGAAATTTGCCATCTATTTCGGGATCTGCATGTGACACACCCCCATGAAAGGTCACGACCGCGCAAGAAACTAGTTCCCAACAAATTCATTAAAACACATCCTAGCAGTACACTGATGGTCTGCCAGTGTACAGAACCACATTTCATGCATCTGCCTATTCTATAGACACAGAATCAATGCAACAAAAGGAGCGAATCCATTTTTGACGGAACTATGTTTGTATACTACGACCCGGAAGCATTTCCCGTTGTGGAGTGTCTCCTATATAATAAAGGATTTTACAAAAATTTTACCAAATCTGTCTCAGGTCAGTGCTTTATGGTGTTTCCAAAGAGAAAACATAAAAAGAGTCTAAAATTTGTCTCTAAATAACAACCAAGTGGCATTTTAAAAAGGGCCCCCCTAACTGCAAAACGATGTCTTTAATGCAATTCTGGGTTGAGACCCCCCTGGCTTACTTGAATTGGAATAAATCAGGAATTTATGGTCAGATTTCCAAAAAATAAAAAGATACTTACTCTGTCGTCCTTAAGCTTTCACAGCAAGATGCATTTTTTGAAAATATTGCATAAAACAATGCGGAAAAAGGGGCTATTTTAAGACAAATGTCCCTTTTCAGGCTGAAATCCTATTTTTATCATTTATATACATTTTAAACTGTAAAAACTAAACTCGAATTTTGTGAAAGTAATACTTTAGTGCAGATATATATTTTTACAATAAAAGGAATAAAAACAAAGACTGTTTTGGGACAGGAAATGGCCACTACTGGCCAATTAAGCCTCTTAAATCGGATTATGACCAAAGTAAGTATTGGGGAGAGTTAAGGGTTTTTCGCCTTTTCCTACGATGTTTTGAATGTGGAAATACAGCAAATCGTTACTATGCAATTAGTAACACTATTTAAAACGAAACTCGTAACTCCTGTGACAAATTAGCAGAAACAGGGCACGTAAAAAGGGGCCAAAATGACAAAATTATCGATTTTCTACTAAAATTCGTTATTTTGTGGACCTATAAAATCTTAAAAACGATTGAAATATTTTACACAAGATTCTTCGTGCTATTTCCCGTCTTCAGATATTCAAGTTAGCTGAAAACCGTGTCTTTGAGAAGGAAAAACAAAGGTTTTAAAGACAATACAAATGTGGAAAACACACGAAACAGAAATCAATAGTAAAAAAAGTCTTTATAGGATAAAGGGTTTCTGCAGTCTATTTTCATTTAAAAATGCTTTCAAAATATCTTTAAAATTCATAATTACTGCATACGTGTTTCTCCTACTTGAAAGTGATTTTGTATAGGAAATAGAAGGAAATCACGAAGGGGGGGGGGGCATACAAAAATGGGGGGGGGGGGGCTAAATGTTAAACATTAAAAATCCATTTTCTGTTATTGAAATGGTTAAATATGTATTAAATCGATTTGAAATCCAGAATTTTGTAATAATTTGCTTTATCTATTGTGCGATAAGCAAAACAAAGGGCATTTTGTGCAAAAAAAGGTTCATTTCAAATCAAATTTAATGAAAAAATTATGTCACGCACCTTTTTAAATTTAGGCGGGGTGTTTCTGGGATAAAGGGTTTTTCGCCTTTCCAACGATATTTTTAAGCTAGTTTCGCCTTGAACTAGTACTAAACGGAATTACCTATCCAAAAATACACAGAAATTGACAACACAAGCAATCGAGCCCATTTGATGTGGTTTCTAACGTTGTCTTTGTTCTTTTTAACATTTTTATTTTTTTTTTAATTCAAGTTAAAATATGACGTAAATTTCGAAAATATGGTCTATTTTTCACAATTTTTTTACTTTCAGATCAATTGAAGCAACTTCAAACACAAAAATGTGACTAAAGTTGAAATTTCGTAATTTTCACTTCTGGCTCATATAGGTGTCACTCCTCAACGAAATGGGCCTATTAAATATATAGTAAAATAGGTCAATTTGGCAGCTTCTAGCTCCTCTCAGAAGTCTTTGTGGCACCTTTTACTTAGTCTGTCTGACAGACCATTTCTTTGTCTTTAATTTACTGCCAAGAAAGTGGTATCAATAGCACCATCAGCTAAAATCACGCACCCGTGAACACAGCCACCCTTGAAATTTGCCATCTATTTCGGGATCTGCATATGACACACCCCCATGAAAGGTCACGACCGCGCAAGAAACTAGTTCCCAACAAATTCATTAAAACACATCCTAGCAGTACACTGATGGTCTGCCAGTGTACAGAACCACATTTCATGCATCTGCCTATTCTATAGACACAGAATCAATGCAACAAAAGGAGCGAATCCATTTTTGACGGAACTATGTTTGTATACTACGACCCGGAAGCATTTCCCGTTGTGGAGTGTCTCCTATATAATAAAGGATTTTACAAAAATTTTACCAAATCTGTCTCAGGTCAGTGCTTTATGGTGTTTCCAAAGAGAAAACATAAAAAGAGTCTAAAATTTGTCTCTAAATAACAACCAAGTGGCATTTTAAAAAGGGCCCCCCTAACTGCAAAACGATGTCTTTAATGCAATTCTGGGTTGAGACCCCCTGGCTTACTTGAATTGGAATAAATCAGGAATTTATGGTCAGATTTCCAAAAAATAAAAAGATACTTACTCTGTCGTCCTTAAGCTTTCACAGCAAGATGCATTTTTTGAAAATATTGCATAAAACAATGCGGAAAAAGGGGCTATTTTAAGACAAATGTCCCTTTTCAGGCTGAAATCCTATTTTTATCATTTATATACATTTTAAACTGTAAAAACTAAACTCGAATTTTGTGAAAGTAATACTTTAGTGCAGATATATATTTTTACAATAAAAGGAATAAAAACAAAGACTGTTTTGGGACAGGAAATGGCCACTACTGGCCAATTAAGCCTCTTAAATCGGATTATGACCAAAGTAAGTATTGGGGAGAGTTAAGGGTTTTTCGCCTTTTCCTACGATGTTTTGAATGTGGAAATACAGCAAATCGTTACTATGCAATTAGTAACACTATTTAAAACGAAACTCGTAACTCCTGTGACAAATTAGCAGAAACAGGGCACGTAAAAAGGGGCCAAAATGACAAAATTATCGATTTTCTACTAAAATTCGTTATTTTGTGGACCTATAAAATCTTAAAAACGATTGAAATATTTTACACAAGATTCTTCGTGCTATTTCCCGTCTTCAGATATTCAAGTTAGCTGAAAACCGTGTCTTTGAGAAGGAAAAACAAAGGTTTTAAAGACAATACAAATGTGGAAAACACACGAAACAGAAATCAATAGTAAAAAAAGTCTTTATAGGATAAAGGGTTTCTGCAGTCTATTTTCATTTAAAAATGCTTTCAAAATATCTTTAAAATTCATAATTACTGCATACGTGTTTCTCCTACTTGAAAGTGATTTTGTATAGGAAATAGAAGGAAATCACGAAGGGGGGGGGGGCATACAAAAATGGGGGGGGGGCTAAATGTTAAACATTAAAAATCCATTTTCTGTTATTGAAATGGTTAAATATGTATTAAATCGATTTGAAATCCAGAATTTTGTAATAATTTGCTTTATCTATTGTGCGATAAGCAAAACAAAGGGCATTTTGTGCAAAAAAAGGTTCATTTCAAATCAAATTTAATGAAAAAATTATGTCACGCACCTTTTTAAATTTAGGCGGGGTGTTTCTGGGATAAAGGGTTTTTCGCCTTTCCAACGATATTTTTAAGCTAGTTTCGCCTTGAACTAGTACTAAACGGAATTACCTATCCAAAAATACACAGAAATTGACAACACAAGCAATCGAGCCCATTTGATGTGGTTTCTAACGTTGTCTTTGTTCTTTTTAACATTTTTTATTTTTTTTTTAATTCAAGTTAAAATATGACGTAAATTTCGAAAATATGGTCTATTTTTCACAATTTTTTTACTTTCAGATCAATTGAAGCAACTTCAAACACAAAAATGTGACTAAAGTTGAAATTTCGTAATTTTCACTTCTGGCTCATATAGGTGTCACTCCTCAACGAAATGGGCCTATTAAATATATAGTAAAATAGGTCAATTTGGCAGCTTCTAGCTCCTCTCAGAAGTCTTTGTGGCACCTTTTACTTAGTCTGTCTGACAGACCATTTCTTTGTCTTTAATTTACTGCCAAGAAAGTGGTATCAATAGCACCATCAGCTAAAATCACGCACCCGTGAACACAGCCACCCTTGAAATTTGCCATCTATTTCGGGATCTGCATGTGACACACCCCCATGAAAGGTCACGACCGCGCAAGAAACTAGTTCCCAACAAATTCATTAAAACACATCCTAGCAGTACACTGATGGTCTGCCAGTGTACAGAACCACATTTCATGCATCTGCCTATTCTATAGACACAGAATCAATGCAACAAAAGGAGCGAATCCATTTTTGACGGAACTATGTTTGTATACTACGACCCGGAAGCATTTCCCGTTGTGGAGTGTCTCCATGTTGCAACAACGTTCCAAACGGCAAAAAGTTGCAAACAGTCTCGAGGGTCGCGATTGCCTCCCAAACCAATCGCGACCCTCGAGACTGTTTGCAACATTTTGCCGTTTGGAACGAGTTTGCAACATTCGAGTATTCTCGAATTTTATCGTTACTCAAGAAACTCGTTCCAAACGGCAAAAGGTTGCAAACAGTCTCGAGGGTCGCGATTGCCTCCCAAACGGTGTCACTCCATCTTCGCAAGCCAAGGGTGACATCTACCACGTAACGTAGGTGGGTTCAACCTTGGCTAGCGAAGATGGTGTCACTCCTCAACGAAACGGGCCTATTAAATATATACTCAAATGAAAAAGTTTAGTCAGTATAAAGTTTTTGGTTACAAATGATTTTGTCAAAAACGTTTTACAATACCATTTTTTTTTACTCATAACAATCTTCAATCAATTTAGAACAAATTAGTGAAATTCGATTGGCATCTATGTTTTAGGCCTACTTCACTTTCTTTTCAACAATTCAACCCAAATGGTAGACTGGGTTCCAGACTGATAATTTTTCCCTCCTTTACTTTCTCCGATCTAAAGATCAATATCGACACGATCAAAAACGGATGCCGTAATATGTAACAGGTATTGATATTTTATGCGCTATCTTATTGACCAAATTGTATATTGACGACTGGACCCAGGCTACCCAAATGGGGTCAAATTGAAAATTCGCAGTTTCAGCACTGACTTTTTGTAGACTCTAAAATCCTTGTAATTGACATGAAAAAGCGACATTTGTTTCACTTCTTGGTAGAATAGAAGTCTCGTTGTTAAATGTAGTTGAGGAAACCCCTTTTTAATGGAATTCACAGTACTTAAATTATGGCGACTTATGCACCCAACCTGTTGCTCATTGCATTTTACTGCGTTTTCAAGAAATCATTCTATCAGGACCAGTAGCTGGTTTACCAATCTAACAAATTTATCAATTGTAGACAGACAATTAGAAATATTATATGACATTCAATGTTTGTCAAACAGTGGTCGAGATCTGACTGAGCCAATGCTCGAAAAGCCAAATTCCGAATAAATAGCCAGTCAAGTAAAAGACAAAAATTTTTGACAACTTGCCTTTATTTAACAAATGGGTTACAATTTGATCGAGTTTAAATGTTTGTGCGTCAGATGGTACGTGACGTAACTTGGTGACGTCACAATAAACATTAATTCCAGATACGCTGTTTTCAGAGGCACCAATGACTAAAGTCTCGCGCATGTGCCCATGTTTGAGAACAACTAATCCAGTGCTACAAAATGTAAACTTGTGCTTACCAAGTTTAAACTGTGCAGGACCGCCAGAATTTGTAGGCTAGGTAGATGGTTTCTAAAATTACCATTTTCGGCGAAATTGATTAAGCCAATGTCCGAAGATCATTAAGGCTGATATCAATTTTATTGTGGATTTTTTGTATCTGGGCTATTGCCTTTGGTTCACATGCATTACTTCAGGAAAAAAAGATTTACGCCTTAACTGCAGCTAGTGCACCTGTCGCTTTTTGGAATTCTTTTAGTGCAAAAATAAAAGCTTCAACTAAGCAACATTACTTACAAGTACGTTTTTGTTATGCGTCGATTGAACAAATATTGTGTGAAATTCTAAACTGATATGTTGTGTTTTGGCCTAATAATTGACCATCAAAAATACTGACTAAACTTTTTCTTTTGAGTATATAGTAAAATGGGTCAATTTGGAAGCTTCTAGCTCCTCCCGGAAGTCTTTGTGGCACATTTTAGTTAGTCTGCCTGAAAGACCATTCCTTTGTCTTTAATTTACTACCAAGAAAGTGGTATCAATAGAACCATCTCGTCGTTGTAAATGCAAATCCTCGTATCTCGTTTTTGGAAAATTTTAAAGTGGAGAGAAAAAAGTGCAATAACTTTTCCCAAGCTGAAATGTTTTACTTGAAATTTGGACATATTGTTCACAAATGATTTGTCATTGATACTGATCAGTAAAAATATCCCAAAACCTGCAAGAATTTAGTCCATGAGCCAGGACCCGAATTTTGGCCGATTATTACCACTCAGAGGGAGTAAATCTTTTTGCCCTTCTTGATTAGCCTGATATCTGAGGGTAATGTTTCACTATGATAGCAATGCCAGAATGGTAGCTTATGCCTCAAAAACACTTATTTTCTGAGGTACCCTTTACTCACATCTTTTTCTTCTGATTTCTGATGAAATAAAACATGCATTGGTTCAGCCCCAAACATTACTCTTTTGGCAAAATTCTTGGTTTATGATTGGGATAAAATATAGAACAGCACAATGAGAAAGTTCACAGTGGTCTAAACTGCCATTTACTGCATTCTTTTAGTGTACGCAGAGAACCCGAACTTTGACTAGAATTCTAAGGGAAAATTGGCAAATAATAGTGCTTTTTGGACAAATAAAGCCGTTTTTAAATCTGTTTGTACCCTGTTATTTGTCTTTCATCTAAATGCAATGTTTCACTCTGATATCAATGTCAGAATGGTAGTTTATGTCCCCCAAAACACTTGTTTTAAGGAGTACCCTTTACTCAAAAAATTTTCTTCTGACCTCTGGTGAAACAAAACATGCATTGGTTTAGCCCTGAACATTACTACTTTTGCAAAGCTCTTGATTATTAATCGTGATAAAGGATTGGGAAATGCAATGAGAAGTTTAGCAGTAGTCTAAATGACATTTGTTTAATGTATTTAGTGTGCACAGAGAACTAGTTATTTGGGAATCAAATTCCCTGGGGAAAAGCAAATAATAGTGCATTTTGAACAGATTACGCCAGTTTCGTGTCTTTTTGCAATTTCGAAATTGTCTGTTATCTTAGGACATTGTTTGCTCATTATATCAATGTCAGAATGGTAGCTAATACTCGCGAAAACACTTGTTTTTGGGGGTACGCTTTACTCACAAGTTTTTCCTTTGATCTCCGGCGAAACAAAACAAGCTTAGGTTCGGCCATTTATATTAACTCTCTTGCCAAATTCTTGATTTTTAATGGACATAAGGACTGGAGAAGCATATTGAGAAGTTTTACATTTGTCTAAATGTCATTTGTTGTGTGATTTTAGTGTACACAGAGAACTATCACTTACACTCGAATTTTCAGAAAAAGAAACAACAAAGAATGTTGCTTTTTGGAAAGTAAAGACTGTTTTGTTATCCAAATGAATTTTAAACTAGCACAGTTTTCAGATTATATATATTATATGAGCATGATTTTCGTGTCAAGCTATGCTATTTTTGGTTACATCATAAACCAGTTGGTATCCAACAAATAATGCTTTTTCGACGTTTTGTTGATCACAGAATTTACATTTATTGTAAATACAATTAATGAAAATAGTGCGGTCTACAAAACGTCTAAATGCATTATTTATTAGATAACAAGGCCCGGTCGTATAAACTTTGGTTAGCGCTAACTACATGGTTAAATATCTACTTTGGTTAAAATTACCTGTGTTGTCATATGGAGATTTAAGTAAAAGATGCATTTAACTACTAGTTAGCGCTAACCGAAGTTTATACAACCGGGCGCAAGTGGTTTGTGATGTAACCAAAAATGGCTGGATACCAAAATTATACTGACTTTGTCGGCATAATTTCTTTAATCACCACCGATCAGTAATAAAAACATAAACAAATAATTAAAAGTAAATTCTTCATTTAATGTTAGATTACTTCAAATCATGAAAGCATACACAGTACACGTAACTATACCAATTACTGTTTCATGCTAAATACGTAGAGACCCATGTATTATTTGATAGAGTACACAGAAAAGCTAATTCATCATGAGATGAAAGAAGACAAAGAGAGGGAGAAAAAATTTAATTGTAAAACTGAATTATTTGGAGCGAATTGCATTGTTAGATTTTTTTAATGAAATCGTTCTGACAGATAGCCTGTGCCGAAACAATGTTTTATCCATATATACTTAGTGTTTAACGTAACTCGGTGAGTCATCTATTAGTGTTTCAAACAAAGAGTCAATACGGCTATATCGTGTAAATGATTTCTATGGAGAAATACTATTGTAATGTTTCTATAAAATACTAGTATTTCAATGGAAAAATATAACCTATGCAAACAATGTGTTCCCCTATAAAGCCCCTCCTCTTTTTGTCTTAAAACTCAATATTTGCAGTGGAAGGATAGACAAAGTGCTCTCCTGGTATATTTGTATAATGCATACAAAACTATATTATAACACATGATGAAAAATTACTTAAGTTAATGTGATTACAAGCAGCTCACATGCTTTTCTCGTTTTATTAGCTCACCTGAGCACAAAGTGCTCAAGGTGAGCTATTGTGGTCGCTTTTTGTCCGTCGTCCGTCCGTCTGTCCGTCCATCTGTCCGTCCGTCCGTCCGTCCGTTCACAATTTCTTTAAACATCTTCTCCTCCTATACCATTAGGCCAATTTTTACCAAACTTGGCAGGAATGTTCCTTGAGTGACCTTTTTCAAAACTTGTTCGCAAATTTTTGATTCGTCAAAAATGTGGGCGTGGCAGGGCGGGGCTTATCTGACTTAGAGAAATCAGAAGAAAATTCTTTAAAAATCAACCATTGGGCCAATTTGAACCAAACTTGGCAAGAATGAGCCTTGAGTCATTCTTTTCAAAATTTGTTCACAAATATTTACATTTGTCAAAAAATGTGGCTGTGGCAGGAAGAAAGGGGCTTATCAGACTTAAAGAAATCATAAGAAAATTCTTTAAAAACCAACCATTGGGCCAATTTGAACCAGACTTTGCAGGAATGTGCCTTGAGTCATTCTTTTTAAAATTTATTCACAAATTGTTACATTTGTCAAAAAATGTGGCAGTGGCAGGGAGAAAGGGGCTTATCGGACTGATAAAAAATCATAAGAAAATTCTTTAAAAATCAACCATTGGGCCAAATTGACACATACTTTGCAGGAATGTTCCTTGAGTCACTATTTTCAAAATTTATTCACAAATAGTACATTTGTCAAAAAATATGGCTGCGGCAGGGAGAAAGGGGCTTATCGGACTAATAGAAATCATAAGAAAATTCTTTAAAAATCAACCATTGGGCCAATTTGAACCAGACTTTGCAGGAATGTTCCTTGAGTCACTCTTTTCAAAATTTATTCACAAATTGTTACATTTGTCAAAAAATGTGGCCGTGGCAGGGAGAAAGGGGCTTATAGGACTAATAGAAATCATAAGAAAATTCTTTAAAAATCAACCATTGGGCCAATTTGAACCAGACTTTGCAAGGAATGTTCCTTGAGTCACTCTTTTCAAAATTTATTCACAAATTGTTACATTTGTCAAAAAATGTGGCCGTTGCAGGGGGAAAGGGGCTTATCAGACTAATAGAAATCATAAGAAAATTCTTTAAAAATCAACCATTGGGCCAATTTGAACCAGACTTTGCAGGAATGTTCCTTGAGTCACTCTTTTCAAAATTTGTTCAAAATTTTACATTTGTCAAGAAATGTGGCTGTGGCAGGGAGAAAGGGGCTTATCAGACTTAGAGAAATCATAAGAAAATTCTTTAAAAATCAAACCTTGGGCCAATTTGAACCAGACTTTGCAAGAATGTTCTTTAAGTCTCTATTTTAAAAATTTATTCACAAATTTTTACATTTGTCAAAAAAAGTGGGCGTGGCAGGGAGGAAGGGGCTTATCAGACTTCAAGAAATCATAAGAAAATTCTTTAAAAATCAACCATTGGGCAAATTTGAACCAAATCTGTCAGGAATGTGCCTTGAGTCATTCTTTTCAAAATTTGTTCACAAATTTTTACATTTGTCAAAAAATGTGGCCGTGACAGGGAGAAAGGGGCTTATCAGACTTGGAAAAATCATAAGAAAATTCTTTAAAAATCAACCATTGGGCCAATTTGAACCAAACCTGGCTGGAAAGTTCCTTGTGTTTCATTTCAAAATTGTATTTTGATTTTTTTAAAAAATGGTGTGGCAGGGTTGGGGAAATTTGGAGCTTTGAAATTATACCTTACTGTGGGTTGTCACAGAGATACTTAGTTTTCTTCTTAACTGTTTGGCCTAGAACCTTAAAATGTTGTGTAAGACTTCATGTCATGAATGGCTTCCAGAATACAAAAATCATTACTATACATGGAAACTAAGCCCTACATTGTGGGTTCTACATTTTACAAGGTAATTTTGATGCATTTAATTTTAGAATCATACAAGCTGCAGATAAAGGGAGATAACTGCTTTTCAAAAAGCAACATTTTGTTTCAATATTCATCAAACCCTATGTTGTTGGTGATCATTTCAAGCATCTGCTTGAAAAGATTAGTACATTCTGCATACTGTTTGGATATATAAATAATTGATTTTGAAAGCCTTTCCTATTTCTCTTATCTATTTCTCTTATCTGTTGCTCTGGCTGGCCCAATGTTTATCTTATGTAAACAAATAAGAAAGGATTAGCCTAGCTTATCAGAGGGTGGTCTTTCGCTATATTCTTTCAAACCACAGTCCAAATCTTGTTATAATATGATAAATGATCAATCTCTAACTGATCAGTATGCTTTGAAAATAACCCCTATTTTGACAAAATTGCCATTATCACTCTTGTCGTCTTGATTCAGGTGAGCAATTTAGGACCATCATGGTCCTCTTGTTTTATATATTTGGGAAGAAAAGAAAACATTGAAATTAAGGCGAGAGTGATTACACAAATTGTTTCGCAAGGTATCCTTTAAGCTATATAGCACATGTAATGTATGGAAAATTGGAAATTGTGGTTGTCATTTTGTCAGGTATATCAACATGCTAAAAAATATAACTGTGGGGACTTTGTAATTCTGATGTTAACACGGATAAACATGTTGGCCATGTGTTATTTAATTCAAATTCATATTCGTGTGTACATATGGTCTAATCATACACTGTACTTGACTTCAACATACGAAATGGTTCGAGGAAAAGGAAAAAACACAAACAACACGGATACAGTACTGCCAAGCCTCTTTGCCGAATGAAAAGTGTTACAAATTAGCTTTTTGAAGCCAAACTGTCCCGGAACTTTTCAATGATCAAGAAATAAAACCTTGTAACAAATACGCACATAATCAAATGAAGCCGGTTGCTATTTGACGTAATATACTAGTCCAGCAATGTAAGATATTATATAGTTAAATGGAATTACTGAAGAATAAGAATAGAAAAATGACTTTAAAATAAATGATAACGATAAACTTAGAATATGTATTACCGATTAAACAGATGCTGGAAAACAAATTAATATTTACAATACAACATAACAATGTCAAGTTGCATCATACAGAGTTAAAGGGGACAGTAAAGAAAGCAAGAGTCGCTACACGGGTTCCTCTACAGTGTATATCTACTGCAGGAATAAATTGATATAAAGTGATACAAAGAAAACACTGCTGATGTTTTGCATTCGAAGCAAATTATTGAAATATAGTATTATGTCATTTGGCAGCAATTGCAACTTTTGATTTTTACCATCACACATGATCAACCCTTCCAAAAAGATTTTAGGCTACCCATGTATTAAATCACAAAATAAGACAATATCAAATCATGATCTATGTAAAGCATTGGAACAATTGGTATTCTTGAAAAAAGCTTAATATTGTACATCATTTAGACGAGTACAATCACAGACATGTTGATATAACGAGGAGCGGAAAATGTCGTCTGAAATACATGGCAATGAAATACTTTGGTCATTCTTCAGCACTTGATAATTATTGCTATCAGGGATGTTAAGTGCTTGCGGGAATTCTTTTATCCCGCCATTCATTTCTTTGTAAAGTTTCTTACTTGTAGAAGGACGAAACCAAATTACTAGTGGTCTTAGTTTAATTTATGACGGCATATGTTCATTCACACATAGTTCTAAGCGTTCAAAGTACACAATCAGCAAAACTCTTTATTATGCCATAAACCGAAGCTATACAGATATTTACTAGAAAGCACATCACTCTGGATAAGTTAAATCGTTTAAAAAAGAATGGCAGATTTAGACAGATTGTACATAGGAAAGACCTTTTCAAGCATTCAAAAAGTTGTTTTTAAAATTGCATGTCGTTATATTCACTGTGTGAATAAACATTTATTTGGAGTTGGAACCAAAATGAGAATTGTTTTCCCCGCGATTTTCAGAGTTGATGTAAGTATATGTACAAGTCCGAACACTCACGTGATATTGTCGACTTGTCAACGTTATCAAATGACCCAGAAACATAGAACGCTGTCGAGTTTTTGCATTTCGTTTTCTTGTTATCGTGCAAAAATTACTTTATTTTGCAACACGTGATAAAAGTCGAAATACCCTTTGACAAATAAAAAAAATGAAGATATGTTGAAGTTTATTTTAGTACCATTTTAAATCATGCATCTCAATTTAGCATTTATATACCTGTCTTTAGGTTAACTCATTCGTATAGGAATATGTAGTTATACATGAAACTGGGGGACAACGAAGGACTTTTATTCTTTCTCTGTCCCCTCCCCTTAATGAAAATCACACAATTAGTGATAACATTATCACGAGGGCAACTCTAAAAATGATTCCTAAGGAGAGTTTTCAATAATACGCGCGTCGATATGTTAAATCTACTCGTGGATTTACATGTAGGCTTTATCATGCAGAAGGAGCATTGCCGGAGCAGACCTAACATAAGTATGAAACTATTTTGCAATCTGCAGACAGTTTAAAGGCTGTGTTGGTGAAGAAATTTTTATCAGTGATATTTCTTAAAATCCGTGCCAAATCAATATAATAGACAAAAAGATAATGTATTTAATCTATTCAAGTGAAACATATACTAACATTTTTTCTGAGCCGGCTTTATGCTTAAACATACTTAAGGGCTTGTTAGTAATAGTAAATGCATTAAATTCATTAACAGGTACCTCAGAAACCAACGACTATTTTGAAACAAACTACAATAGGTATCATCCACACTATTACTATAGATCGTATGCTGTAGTTAATGTAGGAAGAGCTAGGATGACAAGAATTTACTTACAGACAGACATAGAGACATGTACGTAGATGGGCGACGATTTGATATAATGTAACACGACCATTGGGCTTAAAAACTGCTCTTCTTTTCACGTGTCCAGACTAAAAATCAATACAAAATTTACAGACTTGTGTTTGTTTTTGTTGTGTTTTTTTTTTCAATGATTGTGGTTTTTGCAGCAAATCGTAAAATTGTCATATATTCAAGACAAGTTAGAAATAGACAGTTCGTAGATTTATCAAAGAAATGTATTCTCTGTGTACACTCTAAATATCTTTTTTTGCACTTCAAAATCATAATCGTATTCTTGGAAAATGAAAAAGGTATCCATTTTACAGTATTCTAATCTTTTAACAAGAAATAGATGTAATATATGCGTAAGAATACGCTCGTACTTAACGTGTCCAGATGATATATAAATGTGCAAAACGTAATTTAAATCATCAATTCATTATATCAACCACAGGCTATATTTCAAAGCAAATGACATTTGCTGTGAATGCCCATTTATCAAAAGAATTATGTTTTGTACTTAGAAGAAATAAATCAACGAGTTATTTCGTATATATAATGCACAATTATAAGGTTTAGTATAGCTTGGTGTATTGACCTTAGAGTTTGTCGCCTTGTATTTACACTAGAATTACCCCATTTAAAAATCTATTAATTTGGTTGCGATCGACATAATTCATACAAATGTGATGTTTATTTCATTCCAAATATATGATTTTCTAGTGTAGAACTTCTAATTGAAATCAAATCAGTTGTTCATTGTTAAATAAATTTAAAATAAACGTACATGTGAGTTCAGTTTTGTTTAGTAATGTAAATTTCCATTTTGCACCGAATTCTTAATATTTTTTACACAAAACGACCACCTAATGCTTTATAACAATGTTTTGGAATAAATTGGGAACACTGGCAATGCAAAATGACCACCTAAAACAGCTTGAAACACTGAGAATCCGTATTCAAATGTAGGTACGAACATTTCAGGGTACGAATCGGCCATTTTTTCTTTTGTCTCTCGGGACTCTTTCCAAGGTTTTTGTGTCACGAATCTGGCTTGAATCAATTACTAGACACCAAAAATTATATTTGTGAGTCCTTATATGTAGCAAGATGCATTTTGGCTTCTGAAAAGTGAAAAACTGTCAAACAAAAATGCGTGTTACGTTCGACGAAGGGGCCGGTATATTGTTTTCTGAATTGTAGTCTGGAAAGGTCATATAACTGAGTTTTGATAAAATGAGACTGAAACTAACTTCCCAAAGATTGTTTAGGCATAGAATAAATTCACGAACAACTTTTTAGCTCCACTGGCCTTTCAGGCCAGCGGGCTATTGTCATGGCGGTGTGTCCGTCGTGCGTCCGTCCGTCCGTCCGTGCGTCCGTAAACTTTTTCTTAAAAAATCTTCTTCTAAGAAACTACTGGATGGATTTCAATTAAACTTCACAGGAATGATCCTTGGGTGACCCTCTCTCAGATTCCTCGAAATAGTTCAGATTGAACAAGAAAGTCTGGAGTTATCTGCCCTTGAATATAAAAAAATGCTGGTTTTGACTTTATTTTTACTCTTAAATCTACAAATATTAACCAATTAAGACAAAACTTGGACAGAATATAGATAAGCATGATATCCTGCCTGGGTATAATTTTCAGCTTGATCGGAATTTTACATCATGAGTTATGTGCCCTTGAATTTGACAAAATTGCCATTTTCGACTTTGTTTTCACTCTAACAACCATAATAGTTAACCAATCAAGATGATATTTGGACAGAATCTTGTTGACAACAAGATCTTGCTTTTGTGTAATTTTCAGGATGATTGCATTGCTACAATCTGAGTTATGTGCCCTAGAAATTGACAAAATTTCAGTTTTTGACACTTTTTTCACTTTTGTGGCCACATATATAGAATAATACAGACGAAATTGGGACAGACCACAAGATCTTGCTCAAGTTTAATATTTAGCTTGATTATTGTGGTGTTCAAGACAAATTATCATGTCAAAATCATAGTTTTAGATCAGAATGTCTCTTTATTTTCATTACCACCATTTTACAGGCACAATCGCAACTTCTTGAACTAATTATCATAAAGAAAAACAACTCTTACTGAACTTTAAATTGCTCATATCAAAAGTTACTTCCCTTAGTCTACCACAATTATTTACTCACATACTGACTCATGTGCCCTTGAATATGGCATAATGACAGTTTTCAACTTTATCATCACTCTAAAAATCCCCAAAATATTGGTCAATCATTTACCTTCTTTTCGCTTTGACCACATGATTGCTTCTTTTTACTTTGTTTCTGCTCTAAGAATCACAAGAATTTAAAATAAATTTGTCAATCTTTTTTTAGTAAACCACAGGAAATTCAGGCCTGTGGAGCGACTCAAGACCTTCAGGTCTTTCTAGTTAATTTATCATACACGTCCGAAAGAAATCGCATCAACTTTTTCATTTGTGACAGACTAGAAATAGGATGGGTTCAGAAAGTGGTGATTTTCTCGGCATAAGCTACCAATTTCGGACTGCTATCATACCAATTAGTTAACTACACATATCAAAGTACTCAGAAAGTACAATAAGAATTACTCCCTCCAAGTGGTAATAAAAAGTTGTCTGGCTCATGGACTAATTGTCTTTAACATAGCACACAAATTTGTACTTTGAAAATCGCACAAATCGACATACGAGGTTTTGCATTTACACCGACGATCAGCTAAAATCACGAACCCGTGAACACAGCCACCTTTGAAATTTGCCATCTCTTTCGGGATCTGCATGTGACACACCGGCCCAATGAAAGATCACGACCGCGCAAGAAACTAGTTCCAAACAAATTCATTAAAACACATCCTAGCAGTAAACTGATGGTCTGCCAGTATGCAAAACCACATTTCATGCATCTTTCTATTCTATAGACACAAAAATCAATGCAACAAAAGGAGCGAATTTTTGACGGAACTATGTTTGTATACTACGACCGGAAGCATTTCCCGTTGTGGAGTGTCTCCAAACGATATAAAACTCGTGTGTCCCTAGTACATTGAACGTACATGCAAATTTTCAATTCGATCTGATCCATAAAGAAAACGTTATTTAACTTCAAAGTAAAAATTTGCTTCTCGGGTCAATTTACCCCACCCACTTTGTTAGCCATTGTAAAAAAAAAGCCCTAATCAGGTTTTTTACACATACAAATTAAAGATCTTATGTAACCCTATCAATTCACAGAATTATCTTTATTTTGAACCCTTGTTGCAACCAATCCTTTATATTTAACGAATATAATCATTCCTTATTTTAAATATTCTCTTCTTTTAGCTATAGAATTTGCAGAAAAGCTGACTTTGTACACTTGTATGTTAAGTAATTACAACACAAATAATAAATGCCATTTCAAGAATTTAAGACAAACAATCCCAGGGGTGGGGCATTTTTCTGATCGTCCATTGGATTATCCATGTTTTTGATTGACGGTCGGCGGTTGGCGTATTTATGCTTATTTATTCTACCCTAATTAATTTAGTTTTTATCTCGATAAAATGGTCATTTAAGGACAGATCCTCCAGTTGTTACTGCGCAACTTACTGCACATATCCTAAATAACGAAATAAAGCTGTTTCAGTAATTGGACTTTTTCAGCAAATGTATTTCTTACATTTAGTTAATGTTTGGTTGATAAATGACAAGACCCTTTTCGGTTATTTCAATTTTCTCTGTTTGGTCAATTAAAGTGTAATAGTACTCGGATGGTACATTTCGCTTTCTGTTACGCGTTCAGAATGTGGCGTTAGCGATAGGAAATGGAGCAACAAAAGCAACGTGGTGTCTTTATGAGATAGTCCGCTGCAGATGGACACAAAAGATGACACGTTTTATTATCTAAAGCTGGTAATAAGGAAGAAAATGGATAAAAGTAGTGAAACAATTTCGGACAGAGCTGTAAAAAGTAAACCAATTTTTACTTATAACTAAGAAAAACGCTTGGTTTGATATATTTTTCTTTTTTTGTTTTTGTAGGTATGACGAAGCACTACGTCTATACCAAAAAAGAAAAAATTCTTACCGCTGGATTTTTTTTTTATTATCAGAAACGTTGAGAAAAAAAGAGCAATTTCAGCTACTTTTGCAAGAATGTTTTACTAAAAATTTCAAAATCGTCACTAAATTTTCCCAAATTGATACTCATTTAGACAGAATAAAACATATTGAATACAATAAAGACTTATTTATGTAATCCTAGTCATTTCGAACACCTTTTTGTAGGTATTTAAGTAACACCTCATTTTTGCAATTTTAGACAAGAGTAGTCTCCCTTGAAATTCAATAACTTTTTAATTCGCTTGGTGACCTATAGTTTTTAAGTCATTTTTTTACTTCTCATATATTTAAATGTCAGTACAGAAAAAATTAAAAAATTCTTACCATGGGAAATAAATGGAGGATCTGTCCTTAAGACCAACCCACCTTAACAACCAAATATTTTGGCCACGCGTTGTGTAGGATTATGTAGCCTAAATTATTTGGTGGTTAACTGGAAGTGGTCTTTAATTTCTCCCAATGCTAGAGGTGGTTTTGACGTCACTAGTTTGAATAGCGCTTAAAAAAACACGCGTGACCATATCCAAAAGATTGAAGCCTATTGTACAAGGTTGCCACTGGTCAGAGGAGGT
Organism: Fragum sueziense; assembly: GCA_963680895.1. Classification (NCBI taxonomy): domain Eukaryota; kingdom Metazoa; phylum Mollusca; class Bivalvia; order Cardiida; family Cardiidae; genus Fragum; species Fragum sueziense. Next base: position 25,904,717 of record OY804610.1, read on the forward strand.
AAAATTGCCTGACAGTTCCCTGACAAAATTAGAAAATTCCCTGACATGTTTCGTCGCGGCAATTTCACGGTAACTCGCGATGTTTCGAGACAATTTTAAAGGCCATGTTGAAAGCATTAATTTTATGGCACTGCATCTTATTCTTTTCAAAATTCCCTTACAAATAGACATCCCTTACAATTCCCTGACATTTGTCAGTTTTTTTTTAAATTTCCCTGACAGTTCACAAAATTCCCTGACAATTCCCTGACCTTGAAAAAATTTGAATTTCCCTGACTTTTCCCCGACACGTGGCAACCCTGATGTACGTAACAGATGACATGTATCGAAAACGAAAGTAGAATTGTTTACATCCAATACACCCAAACACACTTTGAATTTTTAACCGTGACCTGTGTATGCATGAGAGCAAACAAAAGGTCACGTGGTCGTTTTACTATATAATTCGTTGAGCGAGTCGTTATTTTCACGCGAGCATTTTTCAATTATTCTGCCTTAGTAAGTTAAGAATATTTTATACAGTCATTTACGTTAATTATTAGAGTTTTGAGTTACAGAAATATTTTTGCAACTTTGATTGAAAAAAAGAGATTTTTTGGCTTGTAATCATTCGTACCCTGTCTCCATCGCCCGTTACCACCATGCAAATTCAGGATGAGCTAACTGCTTTTGAAAACCAAATAAAATCAATTTTGCAGAAGCATGTGAGCTCCTTAGTACTGTCCAAGTATGAGCGATAATATTTTGCATGTGTTTGTGCTCTAGATTAGAGCCAATAATGGACAGGTCACAGGATGTATTCCCAGCCTCGGATTTTTTCGGGGGGGGGGGGGGAATCCAAGCCCAAATGATGACTTGAATATGTTTAATTATGACGCTTTGATTATAATAGTCAACATTCAATTTTCGGCTTATTCCAGGGGCGGGGGCGAACATCCCGACCCCCCCTCTAAATCCGCCCTTGCACATACAAAAATCCTACTTTCAAGATGCCCATTCTGTTGTCTGCAAGAGCTTCCAAATTGAATCAGGTGCCGTTTAGAAAAGGGTTTTAAATAAAAAAGCCGCTGTCAAACTTGAAAAGTCTAAATAATTTGTCGTTTGGGAAATGGGCTTTAAGAGCAATGCTTTTATTATCAAATTGATCTACCATAATGAATTATCTATCTACATAAGCCTTTCGGTACTGAGATTGTCATCTTCACACTGAAAATGGCATGTTTCATACATTTCTTTGTTGGGGAAAGGGGGTTAAATACATGAAAATGACAGTTGAACCTGGCGGCTAGGTCCTCAAAAGATCCGTGGATAAGTAGTTACGTTTACGGAGGGTCAAAAATGACTTAAAAGTCAGTAAAGACCATAATTGGAAGTCAGTCAATGATATCCCGTCGAGATTCACAGAGGAATCATCACAAAACGGAGTGTGATTCCTCTTAAACTTCTTCTTTCCTCTGTTCATTTCCATTGCACGTTGGATGATTTGCTCTCATTTGGGTCAGAGCCTCGATCTGGCATTAAAAAGTGTTACTATTTTTAGTAACAAATTGGAACTGTGTTTGGGTGAATCATCACTCTCTTGCACATGGGTTCATTATTGTATGTGAGAGTAACGTACGAACGACAACTCTGCTCGGAGATTGATGACATACATGTATCGAAAACGAAAGTAGAATTGTTTACACGAGCAGTTGAATCATCAGTGTAATTTTCCAGGTATTTGTGTAATTTCTACTTTCGATTCAATCAATTTATGATGGTCAAGGTATTGTCCAACAAGATTAACCCGGGACAACTTAATTTTCGTGTGCAAAATCCGTTAGTTGAGCGTCTTAACAAAACTTTGCCGAAGTGGGGTCTTGTAATATGCAGATGTCCCGGGTTAATGTTGCTGGACAAAATAGTAAGGCTATACGGTGTTTATTAGTGTACAAAGTGAAAGGTTAAAATGCATAATTATGTTGTTTACTACTTTCTAAAATACGCTTCTAAGGATTTGGCGTCCCTAAAAAGCTTGATCTGTTACAAAATATTTCATGCATCGAAAACGAAAGTAGATTATTGTTTGCCAGCTTATTTCCGGTAAATATATTTATAGAACAATTTTCGTTTTATGTAGGGAATATTGTCGCTCTTCAACGAAAACCTCGTAACTGCAGCTTGTTTTAAGCTGCAGTTACGAGGTTTTCGATGACAAGCAGCGACATATTTGTATAGGATTGTGTAAACACGGATAATAGGTTGGTGTGCATATTGTATAATCAATGTAGAGTTAATAGGCGTAGATTTTGTGGTAAAAATAGACTGTGTCTTTGTGTATATATATATATACTGATAAATCGTCTGTGTTTTTATAACATCTCGAATAGGAGACTATTTTATCCAGTTAACGGTTACGTAATTTCGGACAAACAATAGTATTCCGTATCTATAGGTGTAGCCAAGCCGTAGTTACAAGATTACATAACAACAACGAGGGTTTATCAAAAAATAAAGGAACCTATTCTATTTTTAGCACAAAATTCATTGCCATTAGCCTTAATTAAGTCTGTGTAACGATTTTGTAATATGAACGTGCAGAGTTTGGGAGGCGATTATTGTACAAAATGTTCAACCTATTGGTTGAAACTGGTTAAATTGTACGTTGGTAATAATTGTTACATCAACAACATGTTTGCACCATTTACGAGAAAATAATAAAACATGCATTTGTATATTATTTTAATTTTCTCCAGATGCGAATTACTAACCGCTCAACCACGTGACCGGATCGGTCCATAGAAATACCGAAACACAAGAAGAACTGAAACGCATACTAACTGTAACTTACTGTTTACACCATTTACGAGAAAATAATAAAACATGCATTTGTATATTATTTTAATTTTCTCCAGATGCGAATTACTAACCGCTCAACCACGTGACCGGATCAGTCCATAGAAATACCGAAACACAAGAAGAACTGAAACGCATACTAACTGTAACTTACTGTTAACTTACGGTGTCCGGATTGAAGGTAAGCTTTGCGCTTCTTGGGATCCACCTCTTCTTTGAGTATTCTGGTTGACGTACACTGAGTGCGCGTAGCAGCTAGGTGTGAATTTATTTGGGTGGTTTTTCCACTGCTTATTTAGTCTGGCTTTGAACACGTTTATTGTTGGCGACTTTACAACTTCATTTGGGAGTTTGTTCCACGGATCTACCACACGTATTCCAAAACTGTTTTTTTTCTGATCTCGGTTTTGGCTTGGCGCTTAAACAATTCTAAGTTATTTCCCCAGATTCTTTGATATTGCGATAATTTCATTTTCATTTGAACATTGGTCTACTCGGTGTAGGATTTTGTAAACTTGTATTAGATTTGCACGCTTCCTCCTGTATTCTAGTGAGGGAAGACCAAGTTGTAATAGCCTCTCTCTGTAGTTTAAGTGGCTTATGCTTGGAAGTATCTTTGTAGCTCTTCTTTGAACATTTTCAATTGCAGTATTATGCTTCTTTAGATGAGGTGACCAGACTGGACTCGCAAATTCAAGATTGGGTCTTACTTACGATTCGTATAACTGTATGAATATGGTCTTGTCGAGATAAGTAAAGGTTCTTCTAATAATGCCTAAATTTCTGTTTGCTGTATTGATTTTTGAATATATGTGTTGATCAAATGAAAATTTTCTATCTATGATGACTCCTAGATCTTTTTCCTCTTCTACATTTGTAATTTGCTCTCTCTCAATGTCTTTCGTTTTCATGAAGTAGTCATATTCCTCTTCTTTTGTTCCAATATGGAATTTTTTGCATTTGTATTCGTTGAAATGTAGATCCCATCTATTTGACCACTCACAGAAGTTGTCGGTGTGTGTGTGTTTTTTTCCGAGTTTTTCGTGGTCTTCACCAGATTCAATTTCGCTGTATGTTTTGGTGTAATCTGGAAAAAGTTTGACTTTAGTTTCGGCAATATCAGGCAAGTCATTTATGAAAACCAGAAACAAGATTGGTCCCAGCACGCTGCCCTGGGGAACTCCACTTTGAACTTCCACACTGGTTGATTTGGCATTGTTTAATACCACTTGTTGGGATCTGTTACTTTGCATCATATTAACTATTGTTGTTTTTGCTTCATAATAGCAAGAAGAGAATTTTGTATGAAGTGTTGAATAAATAACGACAATATATATATTTGCTATGAACTGATACGTTCTTAAAACGACACTGTACTTGTGTTTTGGTAATTACTAATGTGTTTCGGTATTTCTACAGACCAACTGACTGATTTCTGGGGGCGGTAACCAATCTAATCTGATAAATACTACTAAAGTTTGATTTTGTTTTAGTGCTATATTTATCAGTTGGCGCTGTGACCCTATGGCCAAACATATTAGGAATACTTTTGTTTCAAATGTTCGAAACCCACTCACGCTAGATCCCTTTTCCCCTTTTTGTGTATTTTTAAATCAAAAAGAAATTTTTCATGAATTCTTCCAGTACGCTTTACTTTTTTATTGGTAGTCGAGCCACGAGCTATGGGATATGCCCATGTAGAGTTTGCTCGACCTATTTTGTTTAAAATGGTTGAATTGTATGTCGATACGGATTATTGAATTAAAAGCATATTTATTTTGACATGTTTACGACATTCACGAGGAAATATACTGCATAAAATATGAATTTGTACTTTGTTTCATATTCTTTCAATTTCGAAAGGGACAAATCCAATTTGATTAAATACTTTTATAAGCTTTAATTTACATGAAAGTTTGAGTGGTACAGTGGTTACGACACCGGTCTTATAGTACAACATAGCTTACATGCCATGGGTTTATCCTCTCGCTAGCGCTTGATTTTTTTTCCACATATTTTTACATATTTTTTCATTTATTTTTGAAACAAACTTTAAGTTCAGCTGCTGAACATGAGAAACATTGAGCATTCAAAACATGATTCTTTCTGTGAACTTTAATATTGTATTTTATCCAGTGCTATGGTACGATTATTTCATACTCATGACCAGTGAATGTAAATCCTTTAACATTTTTCTAAACAAGCTTGGGGTTTTAAGCTTCATAAAAGAAAAGGATTGGAAAACATTGAGGCGAAAATATTTCCATGGTATGTTGAACATCTTTATCTATTCAAATTAACTTAAATTTTGCTGTTTGGAAAATGGTTAAACCAGAATGCTACAAAGGGTCACGCTACAAGAATAAAATGCAGAATGGCGCCTTCGCAGTCGCGGTAGCGACATGGAAAATTCTTTTGGTCGAGCTTGAAATTCCTTTTTTTTTTCAAATATTTGCTGTACTTACAATTATTTAAAATTAACGTTTTAAAGATAAATGTGAATTCATATTACGACCACCAAGTTATTGTAATAATAATCTCCATTTCGGCTTCGTGAGCGCGATTTCTCCGATAAAGCTAAATAAGCCTCATTGCGAACTTTAGGGAAAATAAACTCGATTGACCATTCGGTTGACAGTATTAGCAATCAAATAGTCAAATATGGATCCTCGTGGGCTAGTACACACATACCGTCTGATCAACACCCATATTTGGCTCTTGAAGATTCTTCACAACGTGTAGTAAATTCAAACTGACAGAATGTCATTTAGTAATTTTTTCATGTTTTAAAATCATTCACCACGCAAAAACTTGTTTTGCTACTGGTTACATCAAGAATATAAGTTATTTAAGAGCTACAGATAAGGGTAATGACTTTTTCAAAGGCAAAATATGATATGTTATCGATCGAACGCTATAATATGCATGGATGGGTCTAGAGGGGGGGTCAGGGGGGGACCCCCCGGTATTACTCTCCAAAACCGAGGTCTATTGATTAACCATCAAATATGACCTCTGCCGTTTTTGATAAACCAACAGCCTATTTGGTTGTCATAATCTAATTATAGAATATCGTTTGAATTATCGAATCAAAATCATTCAGTTTTATCTTGCATTATCATTACGTATACATTACGTCGCTTCTATTTTTGGCTGAAGCCGGTAACGTTTGAATTATCGAATCAAAATCATTCAGTTTTATCTTGTTTGATTACGTATACATTACGTCGCTTCTATTTTTGGCTGAAGCCGGTAATTTGACGCGTCAGCCAATGAAAGTTTGTATCAGATTTTTAAATTGTTTTTTGTGTATAGCCAACGATTGGATACCGAAATCCCGCCAAGGCCCCGAGATTAGACGAGAAATGACCCCGCGAGAACAGAGCATCATTCTATCATGTAATGGATTGAAGAGAGAATGTGCTCTGTTCGTAAGAGAGTACCTGGCATTTGCCGAAAATTAAATATTGACTATATAAATTTAGTGTAACGTTACCTATTTGTAACATTTTAAGCCATATCTTGGGCTTTGATCCCCCCCCCCCCGATAGAAAATCTTGGGCTTGGACCCCCAATGGAAAAAAATCTTGGGCTTGTACCCCCCTGGAAAAAAATCATGGATCCGCCCTTGATATGTGTACTTATGTGTACTTATTGAAATTGTATTTGTGACCCGTCACGCTAAAAGGGACCTTATCCGAACTCCAAAAATCCAAACTTTGACAACCTTGTCAGACTCGGCACATATCAACCACATACAGTATGCGAGAAATGAACATATAGTAAGATTGGGAAAACATTCCAGATTTAGAAAAGTACATACAAGTGAAAAGTGTCGGCCCTAGTCTGGCTGCGCGGACTGCGCAGACTGACTAGGGTCGATATTTTTCACACACACAATAAGGTCCCTTTTAGCGCGACGGGTCACATTTTTTAAAATGATTCAAACGAGTTACCACGACATCTAGTTTGCATTTAAAAAATAGAATGCATTTAGTTTACCCTTTCCCGTATGTTTAACATTTCACATATGAAGTATATAGCCCAGACAGTGTATAAAAACCAGTGTTTATGGAAGACCTATAGTTTTTTACTTCGTCTTGCTCAAGCTATGGTTACAGAGTGTACCCTGTCCAAAACAAGACAGATCTCATCTTGACACCCACAATAAGTAAAGCCAGGGATGTAATAATTGTGAGAAAATATGTAGTATCTGAAAAATCCTGATCTATTCAGAAATGTTTTATTTTCTACTAATATTTATATACTATGACATACACATTTGACATGGATTGTTTTCGTCGTGAACATTGAAATTGAAACTGTCGGATTCTTGCCACTTGCTAAATGATAAAATCCACAAATTTAGTCGAACAAACAAACCAAACAAACAACATTACCACTACCAATTTTATCTGAATCTATCAAAGAATCAACGTTTGTAATCGCATATTGGTACGTCAAATCGAATGAATAAATCAAGGCCATATATCACGACTAAGCATTGGTATCACAGAAAACTTAATTTTAAAGATTTTCTATTCTAGACACATAGTTCTTATTCGACCTGACCTAAAAATCGGTAATTAGTGCCTGTTGCCATCACTTTCAAGTAGACACCATGCAGAAACTTGTTGCTGACCAAGATTGTGGGCTACTTTGGATGCCATGCATCAAAAATTTGTCTTTTTTTATTTGGTATAGAGCAGTTTTAGCTTTTATTATCATAATTTACCCGCATTTGCCTTTTTAGGTCACCTGACCGAAGGTCATGGTGACCTATTGCGACCGTGTTTTGTCCGTCGTCGTGCGTCGTCCGTCGTGCGCCGTGCGTTAACTTTTAACATTTTCGACTTCTTCTTGAGAACCATTGGACGGATTACAACCAAACTTGGCAGGGAGCATCCCCATGGGAAGCTGCTTCAGATTTGTACGAATCATGGAGTTATCTCCCTTTGGGGCCCCAAAAGGGGCCAAAAAGGGGTTAAATAGGGTACATCTTAAAAAATCTTCTTCTCATGAAACGGCTGTTGGATTGGATTCACATTTGGTATTTAGAGTCTTTAGGGCAAGGACAACAAAGTTTGTACAAGAGAAAAAAATCCGTCTAGAAATGGCCGTGCTGGGGAGGGGGGGATGGGAGGAGGGGTCGCGTTATTAGTTAACTTAACATTTTCGACTTCTTCTTGAGAACCATTGGACGGATTACAACCAAACTTGGCAGAAAGCATCCCCATGGGAAGCCGCTTCAGATTTGTACAAATCATGGAGTTAACTCCCTTTGGGGCCCCATAAGGGGCCAAAAGGGGTTGAATAGAGTACATCTTAAAAAATCTTTCTTCTCATGAACCGGCTGTTGGATTGGATTCACATTTGGTATTTAGAGTCTTTAGGGCAAGGACAACAAAGTTTGTACAAGAGAAAAAAATCCGTCTAGAAATGGCCGTGCTGGGGAGGGGGGATGGGAGGGGGGGTCGCGTTATTAGTTAACTTAACATTTTTGACTTCTTCTTGAGAACCATTGGATGGATTACAACCAAACTTTGCAGAAAGCATCCCCATGGGAAGCCGCTTCAGATTTGTACGAATCATGGAGTTATCTCACTTTGGGGCCCCATAAGGGGCCAAAAGGGGTTGAATAGGGTGCATCTTAAAAAATCTTCTTCTCATGAACCGGCTGTTGGATTGGATTCACATTTGGTATTTAGAGTCTTTAGGGCAAGGACAACAAAGTTTGTACAAGAGAAAAAAAATCCGTCAAGAATTGGCCGTGCTGGGGATGGGGGATGGGAGAGGGGTTGTGTTATTAGTAAACTTAACATTTTCGACTTCTTATCAAGAACCATATGACGGATTTCAACCAAACTTGGCAGGAAGCATCCTAATAGGAGGCCGCTTCAGATTTTGTACAAATCGTGCAGTTATCTCCCTTTGGGGTCCCATAAAGGGCCAAAAAGGGGGTAAATAGGGTACATCTTAAAAAATCTTCTACTGATGAACCGGCTGTTGGATTGGATACACATTTGGAAGTTAAAGTCTTTAGGGCAAGGACTACAAAGTTTGTACAAGAGAAAAAAATCCGTCAATAAATGGCTGTGCTGGGGAGGGGGGGATGGGAGGGGTTGGCGTTATTTCTTAACTTTGAACATTTTCTACTTCTTCTTGAGAACCATTGGACAGATTTCTACCAAACTTGGCAGGAAGCATCCCAATGGGAAGCCGCTTCGGATTTCTACAGATCATGGAGTTATCTCCCTTTGGGGTCCCAAAAGGGGCCAAAAGGGGGTAAATAGGGTACATATTAAGAAATGTTCTATTGTTGGATTGAATTTACATTTGGTATTTGAGTCTTTAAATAACTTGTACAAGAGAAAAAAAGACTGTCAAGAAATGATGGTGCTGGGAGGTTGCGCTATTAGTTTACTTTTAACATTTTCCTTAACTGTTTCTGCTCATTTGATTCAGGTGACCGATAAGGCCCTCTGGGCCTCTTGTCTTAAAACGAATCAGTAATATTTTCTTGTACGCAATTAAATTGCAGTGTGATTTTTTTATGTATACACGTCTTTTTATGTAGGCTAATACGTTTCTAGAAAAAATAAACATGGTTTGCTTACATCTCCGGTCTCCCCTACCAATTTTATTGTTAATTTCCTGCATCTGGGCTAATTTGTCTTTGGGTTTTCATACATTGATTTAGCAAATATCTGTATGTCTTAACTGCAGCAAGTACACCTGTCGCATTTTGAAAATCTGTTAGTACAAACATAAAAACTTAGGCCTATTTAGCAACGTTTCTTCTATTGTTATGCGCCGATTGAACAAATTGTGTGTGAAAATCTACAACGATAGGCCTGCGTTGCATTTTTACCGAATGAATTACCATCAAAAATACTGCCTTTAACCTTTTCATTTGAGTATAGGCCTATAGTAATTGACACATTATTTTGTTTCATTTTAGAAAAGAATGTCAGTAAAGGAAAAAATAAAGGAAAAAATTGTAAGTATTTAATTCAAAACTTTGTTTCACCCCATGCTCTTGATTCCTATATATTATAGGTCACGATGAAACCTAGGTACGATAATTGACATGACAAAGCGTATCTATTGATTAGCCATAGATGCTCTGCCAGGTTATTTATCGTGATCTATACCTAGAGTAGTATAGCCTTGTTAACATTAAATGGGTTATGTTTATATTTACCGGTGTCAATAATTGGAAATTATTAGCTTTTTTTACTAATTGATTTACGGGTGGCCCCGAGATTAGACGTGAAATGAGCTCGCGAGAACAGAGCATCATTCTATCATAATGGAATGAAGAGAGAATGTGCTCTGTTCTTAAGAGAGTAGGGTGGTCCAAATTGAAAGCTCCTGTAGATACAAAAAAGATAGGATTTATGTACAACTAAGTTCAGGAAATATTGAGGCGAAATAAAATATTGCTGATTTTCAGCATTTTCTTCTTTTCTCTCAATATTTTCCCAAACCCTTTCAAGTAGTTACAATCAGGCAAGAAGGGTAGGCCTTGTAAAGCGACATCTTTCTGTATATTTTCTAGCCATACGCACTTAGGACAGTTATTAATAACCACGAGTTCGTTCTTGGATATGCGAAGCAAGATGAAGAAAAGGCTCAAAACTTGTGGCAAACGTTATTGCCTGGGAGTCAACAGGTAAGGGGTGAAGATAATAATCACGGTGGAGATTGTGCATGATGGGATGGATAACGAATACGGACAAATTTGCCTCGCTTCAGGTAAGAAATTGTGCAATAATTTTCTTATTTTTTGCGTCAATTTTCAAGCGGTTTGTTACATGTACCGCGCATTACTGAGCTCTTTCCTCAGATATATGACTTGTTTGTAGAATCTTTGTACTTTGTCCAAAAAAGGATCCCAACCGATCAGAAAAACGAAAAAAAAAAAAAAAGATTCAGAAGCTTTCTGGTCGGTTGGGACAATATTTCGGAAAAACCATGATTTATCTAATATGTCATACATTCGATGAAAGAGCTCGGTAAGGCGGGGTACATGCAACAAACCTTTTGAAGATTGGCGCACAAATAAGGAAGTTATTGCAAAATATCTTACCAAAATCGATATTATTTTGTCCGTATTCGTTATCCATCCCATGATGCACAATCTCCACCGTGATAATGGTTGTGTTTTCTCATGCGAACAGGGACATTCTGTAGTCTGGTTCCCTGTCGTACTATGTACTTTAGTACGTCAGGCACTCAGTAAAAATGGCGGACTCCAGAGGGTGATTTCCCTACAAAGATAAAGAGCAAAGTCTGTTAATTTTGAGAGTAGAGATGTCACATTTATGAAATAGATCGTTTTCGGCATAACTTTAACACTAGCAGTAACAGTTTTAAAGACCATCACGCTAATCCGAAATAAAGTGGTTTTAAATTAGGATCATGCAAACTAGGCCTATATTGTGACAATTTGGGTAATTTCGGATTAGCTAAGTGGTAGAGCGTCCGACCTTGTGTTCGAATCCCACCATGGATACATGTTTTATTACAAATAGACCTATTTCTTTTACATTTTCTCAAGCTAAACTATTCTAGAAATCGCAAAGACGCAATAAAATAATAATTGGCAATTGTGTGGTAATTGCGTCTTTGCAATCTCTAGAACCATTTGGTATAAAAAGGTAAAAAGAATAAATATAGGGGAACAAAAAGATGTATCCGAACTGGGATTCGAATCATGGACCTCTAACGCAAGAACTAAATGCTGAAAACCAGAAATTTCTAACTTTGTCTCAATATTGTCTACAATTTGATGTATTTCGTATGCCTAGAAGGTGTTTTTTAGAGATGGGCTGTATACCTCTATTGCAGTGCTAAATTTACTTTCAAAATATTTCTTCAACAGAAAAGAAGCGTTAAAATTGTGGTTGACGGTATAGAATTACCAGTTCAGATAATTCACCCTGCGAAATCTGGAGCAGAACTTAAAGGTATTTGAGCCGAGATCTTTTAGCGAGACTTTTCGACGCCCTTAACCCATTACTACACCACATAATCACTCTTTGATTCACTACACGATAATGACGTTGAAAAACAATGTGGAAAATGAAGAAATTGCTTGTGACAAACAATTTCTTCATTTCCCACAGTGTTTTCTACAGTTACTCTTAAAGACCAAACACTGTGAAATTTCATTCATTTGTAATCGTTGTATACAACATCTTTAAATTTTGGATACCCTAAAATTTCGCCGTCTGGTAGCCTAATGGGTTAAAGAAAACTTAAGGCTTTGGAAGACATTGTGGAAAATGAAGAAATTGCTTGTGAGGTTGGGGAGTTACGGGTCTTGCGGTTTTCTGAAGTTTAAAATTAATGGCATGATCGATTTAGAAGATATATACCGGAAAATAAGTGAGATAGACAAACATACTATATCGTCGCTTTTTAACGAAAACCTCGTAATTGCAGCTTAGCACAAGCTGCAGTTACGAGATTTCGTTGAAAAAGCAGCGATATATTCCCTCAAACAGAGCAAGTGATGGGGGGGGGGGGGGCTGGTAGAGCCTAATTCTCTATTTTATTTTGTTGCAGAAGAAATTGGCCCAGAACATTACGAACACAACAATTTTGTACATGTAACATTTTCTCTCAAGGAGGAGGAACAGGAGGTAAGACCATTTGGAACACATCGCATAATCTAGATCTTGCGTTGGATCAATATCTACAGATAGAGGTCGCTAAAGTCTATAACCATCTATCTGGTTCGGGCATTTTTGGCTAACCGATTTCAAGATGTCTGCGACCTAAAGATGCATACACGTGGCGCATACTGTCACGCGATACATTTGATTCACATGATGATGCTTGCATAAAGGAAAATGAATAATCTGATTTGAATTCATTCTTTTATTGGATAAAATTGAGACGAAAAGTAAACATTATATTGTAGTAAAATGTAGTTTTTACTGTAAATCTCTGCATCCTACTTTTTGGCGACGGGATTTCGGAGTTATGCGCACTGCGTAGTGATTAAGCCAAAATAGGATAAAATGATGTACCAAATCAGTCAGTATATTGCATGTTTAACTGTATACCTAAAATAGATTGGCGGGTATTCAATGTGTCTTGGATGTACATGTATGTGTATGAAGAAATGCTTAAGAAATGCGATTTCTTAGCCAGAAGTTATCACGCTTCATAAAGTAGTTTTCGAGGTCATCCAAATGCACAACCATGGCAACTTGCGTGACTTGCAGGATGTAATCATTCTAAATAGAGGACACTGGAACTGCCAACAATGCATTTTATTTCCATTGTCGCTTCATTGGTGACATTAGTTACGGAGAAATATTTTGTGTGGTTGTTCTTCTTCTTAGTCTAAAAAATAGTTCCACGACTTACCTCCGAGGTATGATTCTATAGATTTGTCCGAGGTGACCCAAATAGGGTTATGGCATGTTATTCCATCCATTATTACAAGTCACTTCGTTCAATTTCGCCGTCAGCCGTGGCAACGAAGATTGAAGAGGTTACCAAGGTTACCAAGCTACCTTAAACCCTGGTAACTTCGTCAATTTCTGTTGTCATCGAAAACGAGTATATGTTGATGTTGCAAGCGACATTCCACGATGTTTGGTATCTTCTGACTGGTAGTATGCCGTCGCTTTCCAACGAAAACCTCGTAACTGCAGCTTGTTTTAAGCTGCAGTTACGATGTTTTCGTTGAAAGCAGCGATTCCTTACGTTGCTTCAGGACTCATTTTCTTGACATTTCGTACATATGAAATAAGAATTTACATAATGATGCACAACTATCGAATTTTTTTTTCGTTCATATAAATGACGATATTATGTAGGAACGGGGGCAATTTGGATAAAATGCTTCCCCAATGGCCCCCAATATGAAATTTCCTACGGGCCTTGACATTTTTCATTCTTCAGTGAGTAGATGAAATTCTCTGCCTATTTTTCTACATTAAATTGTAAGTGATATTTCCAAAACAAAACAAAATAAAAATAAAATAAAAATGAATAAATAAAAATAATAAAACAAGAAATAAAACAGGGTCTCTAACCCTTTCGCAAAATTAAGGCTCAAAATAGGCCCTGAAACTGGATCGGTGTTGCATCTTAAATTTTCAAAATGGATGTCGATAAAGATTTTTGAACAATATAGAAAATGGTATGTAACAGTATTAAATGAGCATACGACATGCGTTATGTATACATGTACCAAAATTTTCCAGCTACGCCTTCTTGTACTTAAATGTATACAGAACGTTTAGTCGCTAGAACTGAAGTGTGGATATCGCTTCTTTTCAACAAAAACCTCATTACTGCAGCTCAAAACAAGCTGTAGTTACGAGGTTTTTGTTGAAAAGCGATGATATAATGATTTTTTTCAGAAACAGCAGAAAAGGCAGAAAACTGAGAAACCAACAAATATCGAGATCCTTAGCTGTATTGGATTAAAACGGCTCTCATTGGATAACAAGGTATTACATGAAGGGAAAATGGTCAGGAACATTGAAGAAAAAGAAAGAAAAAACTAACAATCGTATTTCTCCTTTTCGTTAAATATTTTTTGTGATTTAATATGTAAAAATATCCCTTTGCCAAATATAACCTTTAATTGACGCCCCTAATTCGACATGCGTAGAATAGTACTAAGGCAAAGGACGAAACATGCTGATGATCAGAATTTTCGCCTTCGTCTCAATATTTCTTAGCCATGCATATAAAATCAACAAATTATATTTTTAGTTACACTCAAACTGTCGTCTGCAGAAGTTTCCAAAATAGAAATAATCCAAATGTGCCAAATGTCAAATAATTGATGAAATGATATAAAGCCGTAGTATTTTGAAAATGAAAATAGTGTAAGATATAGAAAACATTCCAGATTCAGAGAAAATACATAAAAGTGATCAGTTTAGTCTGCGCGGACTGCTCAAACTGACTGGGGTCGATAATTTTCACACTTCTCGGAAGTTCCCTTTTAGTTCGACGGGTCAGATATACATATGTGACCCTTCGCGCTCAAAGGGACCTTGTCCGAACTCCAAAAATCCAAATTTTTACAAACTTGTCAGACCCAGCACAGGTCAATCAGATACTGTATGTGAAAAATGAACATACAGTAAGATAGGGAAAACATTCCGGATTTAGAAAAATACATACAAGTGAAAAGTGTCGGCCCTAGTCTGGCTGCGCGGACTGCACAGACTGACTAGGGTCGATATTTTTCACACATCCGATACGGCCCCTTTTAGCGTGACGGGTCACATATCTTTCCTTTTTTAGTGCATAAAGATATACAACACAACTGTTCCCCTAAATAGATCTTTGCTTCCGATAGAACTATTTATAATGACGAGGACCGGAAGATGTTGTGTGTCATGAAAAGTATGATGAGTCAAAAAAGGAAGTGTGCACAGAGAATAACTGGAATTTCTATCGTAATTTTGAATATTGATATTATAATATTGGTAATAAATTAAAGATAATTTAATTGCCTATAAGTAGGTGTCTTTTTAAATTGTTTGAAATAGAATTTTTCTTGCGTTTTATTAAGATATTTGTGATAGGTGCCAATTTCGAAATTCACAGAACTTGCTGACGAACATGAGAAGATTAAATTATGCAATTTTCTTTGGATTCCTGCTTCAATTTTTATTGTGACATGTCTTCAGTGAATGACGGCAAACATCTGTGGTCTCACTGATCGAACATAACGTTTCATTTTATCGTTTAGAATTTCGTTGCGTTCATATTGCAAGACGTACTCCACGTCCTGCAACTTCTTTAACTGGACCCGACATTTTGCGAAACTTGGGCGGTAGAGATGCTCGGCCCTACAGCACACTCATGGCTAATTTTCACGCGTCCCTTGACGATGACGATGTACCTAATACAGATGTTACGTACGATTTAGGCGTCATGATCATGTGACAAACATATGGTCTCAAATCTCTTATGAGCCGTCTATCTGCTTTCGTCGATTCAAATGTTTCTTACATATGCTTGCTTTACTGAATCGCTATAAATGGTGTAGGTTTGAAACGTTGACGTAAGGGCGTCAACGTCATGTACCGATCTTGTCTAGTCATTGCTGCATTCGGGATATCAGACCGAAGCCTATCACAATGTGACCTTTGTTTTGGAAACCTGATTGCAAATGCCTCATTTCAGAACGATGACATTTAAACGACAACGACACATTTTTCCCCCGGTTCAAGACACTAGCAAACCTAACGTGTAAAGTATGCTGTGTTTACTAAGACGTAGCATCTTTGCCTATTCAGAATTTTGAGATTTTATGTTTGATTTAGCTTTTGTACACTTTCAATACAGATTTTAGACAATAAAGTTTGTTATGAAACGTTTGTTTTGATAACCACGTACAAAAAGGTGCTAATAGCGTTTAGCCATATGCCAGAAAATTTAACCAACCAAAGTTGCTTCCCATGCCAATAGACACGAGTAAGTTGATAGCTTAAGTCCGTATAGAAGTTTGGTGAAGTTAATTGCAGAGGTTACGTAGATATATAGAGTAGAAGTATGCACACTTTCTTTTTTGACTCAGTATACATTCAGAGGTAACGACAAAGGAGAGGAGCGATTTGCTCTCCAAAATCTGTTAACCCTTTCCCAAACAAGACCTGGTTTTGACGTCCCTAATAGAATAGGCTTGGGAAAACATTGAGACAAAAGAAGAAACTGCTGATAACCAGCAGTTTCTCCTTTTGTCTCAATATTTTCTGTGCCATATTTTACACAAATTATGTCTCTATTATCATCATTTTTATGCCCCCGATAGGGAGGCATCATAAATTTGACTTGTCCGTCCGTCCGTCTGTCCGTCTGTCCGTCTGTCTGTCTGTCTGTCCGTCCGTCTGTCCGTCATTCCGTCCAAAAACTTTAACATTGGCCATAACTTCCTTATTACTCAACATATTCGCTTCATACTTTACCACAACATTCCTTGGTACATTACCTTTCTGTAGGCACATACTTTGGTGACCTTGACCCCTGGATGACCTTGACCTTGAACATAGATTGGCCATAATTTAAAATCAAAGCGGTGTCGGGGGCATTGTCATCTTACAGTGACAGCTCTTGTTGTCATCTGCAGCAGCTTTCAAATTGGATCACCCTAAAATTTTGTCGTTTGGGAGAGGGTTAAAGTGCTTAAAGATAGAACGGAATCATTTCAATTCTCCCTCGAAGTTGAATTTTTATCTTTCTTTTTAGTGCATAAGGATATACAACACAACTAAGAATCCAGACATCTACAACGCGATCCTGAATGTACTACCGTCAACTATTCGCGTCATCGACGGGTTTCAAATGGTAGAACAAGTTGATCAAAATATGGATACAACAGAAATAAGCCCTGAACATGGGCCGAATCAAATGGAGATAGGGTACATTTTTGGCGCTATTAATGGAATATATTAGAATAAGTTACATTATTAACATATGTAACAAAGTGTAACAAGATCAATACAAAGACTAATAAAATGATATCACAGATTTATCATAATGTTTCATTACCCCAATAACAGTAAGCTTTTATAACATTGCAAAACTGGTTTTATAATAGGCTAGTTTTTCCAATCCATGTAATCTTCGTAACATGCTTGCAACAACTATATAACATAGTTGTAACAGATTTCTAGCATTC
Organism: Fragum sueziense; assembly: GCA_963680895.1. Classification (NCBI taxonomy): domain Eukaryota; kingdom Metazoa; phylum Mollusca; class Bivalvia; order Cardiida; family Cardiidae; genus Fragum; species Fragum sueziense. The sequence goes on from OY804610.1 coordinate 25,922,220, forward strand.
ATCGGGTTTATAAGAAGTCCATGTTTTTCCAGTCTTCGTAACCTTTATAACATGCATGTAACAACTATATAACATTGTTGTAACATGTGAATACAAAGAATATCCATCTAAAAAAACGTGTTTTCAGAGCCCATATCTCCGAAATTGCTGTAACATTGTAACATCGGGTTTCTAAGAAGACCACGTTTTTCCAGTCTTCGTAAACTTTATAACATGCATGTAACAACTATATAACATTGTTGTAACATGTGAATACAAAGTTAGGGGCGTCCGTGGCCGAGTGGTTAGAGTCGCTGACTCAAGATCACTTGCCCCTCACCTCTGTTGGTTCGAATCCCGCCAGGGACGTATGAACTTTCATGTGAGGAAGCTATCCAGCTGGCTTGCGGAACGTCGGTGGTTCTACCCAGGTGCTCACTTGGGGTCTTCCTCCACCATTCAAAGCTGGAAACAGGTCAAAAGAAGGGAGTTCCTTCCTGGGCACGCCCAGTCTACTACTCGGTCATATGGGCAACCGGCAACCGAGGATAAATAACCTAAAAACAATACAATGAATACAAAGAATATCCATCTAAAAACGTGTTTTCAGAGCCCATATCCCCGAAATTGATGTAACATTGTAACATCGGGTTTCTAAGAAGACCACGTTTTTCCAGTCTTCGTAACCTTTATAACATGCATGTAACAACTATATAACATTGTTGTAACATGTGAATACAAAGAATATCCATTTAAAAAAACGTGTTTTCAGGGCCCATATCCCCGAAATTGCTGTAACATTGTAACATCGGGTTTATAAGAAGACCACGTTTTTCCAGTCTTCGTAACCTTTATAACATGCATGTAACAACTATATAACATTGTTGTAACATGTGAATACAAAGAATATTCATTTGAAAAAAACGTGTTTTCAGAGCCCATATCCCCGAAATTGCTGTAACATTGTAACATCGGGTTTATAAGAAGACCACGTTTTTCCAGTCTTCGTAACCTTTATAACATGCATGTAACAACTATATAACATTGTTGTAACATGTGAATACAAAGAATATCCATCTAAAAAACGTGTTTTCAGAGCCCATATCTCCGAAATTGCTGTAACATTGTAACATCGGGTTTATAAGAAGACGACGTTTTTCCAGTCTTCGTAACCTTCATAACATGCATGTAACAACTATATAACATTGTTGTAACACGTATGTACAAAGAATATTCATTTGAAAAAAACGTGTTTTCAGAGCCCATATCCTCGAAATTGCTGTAACATTGTAACATTGGGTTTATAAGAAGACCACGTTTTTCAAGTCTTCGTAACCTTTATAACATGCATGTAACAACTATATAACATTGTTGTAACATGGGAATAAAAAGAATATTCATTTGAAAAAAACGTGTTTTCAGAGCCCATATCCCCGAAATTGCTGTAACATTGTAACATCGGGATTATAAGAAGACCACGTTTTTCCAGTCTTCGTAACCTTTATAACATGCATGTAACAACTATTTAACATTGTTGTAACATGTGAATACAAAGAATATCCATCTAAGAAACGTGTTTTCAGAGCCCATATCCCCGAAATTGCTGTAACATTGTAATATCGGGTTTATAAGAAGACCACGTTTTTCCAGTCTTCGTAACCTTTATAACATGCATGAAACAACTATATAACATTGTTGTAACATGTGAATACAAAGAATATCCATCTAAAAAACGTGTTTTCAGAGCCCATATCTCCGAAATTGCTGTAACATTGTAACATCGGGTTTATAAGAAGACCACGTTTTTCCAGTCTTCGTAACCTTTATAACATGCATGTAACAACTATAAAACATTGTTGTAACATGTGAATACAAAGAATATCCATCTAAAAAACGTGTTTTCAGAGCCCATATCTCCGAAATTGCTGTAACATTGTAACATCGGGTTTATAAGAAGACCACGTTTTTCAAGTCTTCGTAACCTTTATAACATGCATGTAACAACTATATAACATTGTTGTAACAAGTATGTACAAAGAATATTCATTTGAAAAAACGTGTTTTCAGAGCCCATATCCTCGAAATTGCTGTAACATTGTAACATCGGGTTTATAAGAAGACCACGTTTTCCAGTCTTCGTAACCTTTATAACATGCATGTAACAACTATATAACATTGTTGTAACATGTGAATACAAAGAATATCCATCTAAAAAACGTGTTTTCAGAGCCCATATCTCCGAAATTGCTGTAACATTGTAACATCGGGTTTATAAGAAGACCACGTTTTTCCAGTCTTCGTAACCTTTATAACATGCATGTAACAACTATATAACATTGTTGTAACATGTGAATAAAAAGAAAATCCATCTAAAAAAACGTGTTTTCAGAGCCCATATCTCCGAAATTGCTGTAACATTGTAACATCGGGTTCCTAAGAAGACCACGTTTTTCCAGTCTTCGTAACCTTTATAACATGCATGTAACAACTATATAACATTGTTGTAACATGTGAATACAAAGAATATCCATCTAAAAAACGTGTTTTCATAGCCCATATCCCCGAAATTGCTGTAACATTGTAACATCGGGTTTATAAGGAGACCACGTTTTTCCAGTCTTCGTAACCTTTATAACATGCATGAAACAACTATATAACATTGTTGTAACATGTGAATACAAAGAATATCCATCTAAAAAACGTGTTTTCAGAGCCCATATCTCCGAAATTGCTGTAACATTGTAACATCGGGTTTATAAGAAGACCAAGTTTTTCCAGTCTTCGTAACCTTTATAACATGCATGTAACAACTATATAACATTGTTGTAACATGTGAATACAAAGAATATCCATCTAAAAAACGTGTTTTCAGAGCCCATATCTCCGAAATTGCTGTAACATTGTAACATCGGGTTTATAAGAAGACCACGTTTTTCCAGTCTTCGTAACCTTTATAACATGCATGTAACAACTATATAACATTGTTGTAACATGTGAATACAAAGAATATCCATCTAAAAAAACGTGTTTTCAGAGCCCATATCTCCGAAATTGCTGTAACATTGTAACATCGGGTTTATAAGAAGACCACGTTTTTCCAGTCTTCGTAACCTTTATAACATGCATGTAACAACTATATAACATTGTTGTAACAAGTATGTACAACGATTATTCCTTTTTAAAAAACGTGTTTTCAGAGCCCATATCCCCGAAATTGCTGTAACATTGTAACATCGGGTTTATAAGAAGATCACGTTTTTCCAGTCTTCGTAACCTTTATAACATGCATGTAACAACTATATAACACTGTTGTAACGTGTGAATACAAAGAATATCCATTTAAAAAAACGTGTTTTCAGAGCCCATATCCCCGAAATTGCTGTAACATTGTAACGTCGGGTTTATAAGAAGACCACGTTTTTCCAGTCTTCGTAACCTTTATAACATGCATGTAACAACTATATAACATTGTTGTAACATGTGAATACAAAGAATATTCATTTGAACAAAATGTGTTTTCAGAGCCCATATCCCCGAAATTGCTGTAACATTGTAACATCGGGTTTATAAGAAGACCACGTTTTTCCAGTCTTCGTAACCTTTATAACATGCATGTAACAACTATATAACATTGTTGTAACATGTGAATACAAAGAATATCCATCTAAAAAAAAACGTGTTTTCAGAGCCCATATCCTCGAAATTGCTGTAACATTGTAACGTCGGGTTTATAAGAAGACCACGCTTTTCAAGTCTTCGTAACCTTTATAACATGCATGTAACAACTATATAACATTGTTGTAACATGTGAATACAAAGAATATCCATCTAAAAAACGTGTTTTCAGAGCCCATATCTCCGAAATTGCTGTAACATTGTAACATCGGGTTTATTAGAAGACCACGTTTTTCCAGTCTTCGTAACCTTTATAACATGCATGTAACAACTATATAACATTGTTGTAACATGTGAATACAAAGAATATCCATCTAAAAAACGTGTTTTCAGAGCCCATATCTCCGAAATTGCTGTAACATTGTAACATCGGGTTTATAAGAAGACCACGTTTTTCAAGTCTTCGTAACCTTTATAACATGCATGTAACAACTATATAACATTGTTGTAACAAGTATGTACAAAGAATATTCATTTGAAAAAACGTGTTTTCAGAGCCCATATCCTCGAAATTGCTGTAACATTGTAACGTCGGGTTTATAAGAAGACCACGTTTTTCCAGTCTTCGTAACCTTTATAACATGCATGTAACAACTATATAACATTGTTGTAACATGTGAATACAAAGAATATCCATCTAAAAAACGTGTTTTCAGAGCCCATATCTCCGAAATTGCTGTAACATTGTAACATCGGGTTTATAAGAAGACCACGTTTTTCAAGTCTTCGTAACCTTTATAACATGCATGTAACAACTATATAACATTGTTGTAACAAGTATGTACAAAGAATATTCATTTGAAAAAACGTGTTTTCAGAGCCCATATCCTCGAAATTGCTGTAACATTGTAACGTCGGGTTTATAAGAAGACCACGTTTTTCAAGTCTTCGTAACCTTTATAACATGCATGTAACAACTATATAACATTGTTGTAACATGTGAATACAAAGAATATCCATCTAAAAAACGTGTTTTCAGAGCCCATATCTCCGAAATTGCTGTAACATTGTAACATCGGGTTTATAAGAAGACCACGTTTTTCCAGTCTTCGTAACCTTTATAACATGCATGTAACAACTATATAACATTGTTGTAACATGTGAATACAAAGAATATCCATCTAAAAAACGTGTTTACAGAGCCCATATCTCCGAAATTGCTGTAACATTGTAACATCGGGTTTATAAGAAGACCACGTTTTTCCAGTCTTCGTAACCTTTATAACATGCATGTAACAACTATATAACATTGTTGTAACATGTGAATACAAAGAATATCCATCTAAAAAACGTGTTTTCAGAGCCCATATCTCCGAAATTGCTGTAACATTGTAACATCGGGTTTATAAGAAGACCACGTTTTTCCAGTCTTCGTAACCTTTATAACATGCATGTAACAACTATATAACATTGTTGTAACAAGTATGTACAACGAATATTCCTTTTTAAAAAACGTGTTTTCAGAGCCCATATCCCCGAAATTGCTGTAACATTGTAACATCGGGTTTATAAGAAGACCACGTTTTTCCAGTCTTCGTAACCTTTATAACATGCATGTAACAACTATATAACATTGTTGTAACATGTGAATACAAAGAATATCCATTTTAAAAAACGTGTTTTCAGAGCCCATATCCCCGAAATTGCTGTAACATTGTAACATCGGGTTTATAAGAAGACCACGTTTTTCCAGTCTTCGTAACCTTTATAACATGCATGTAACAACTATATAACATTGTTGTAACATGTGAATACAAAGAATATCCATTTAAAAAAAAACGTGTTTTCAGAGCCCATATCTCCGAAATTGCTGTAACATTGTAACATCGGGTTTATAAGAAGACCACGTTTTTCCAGTCTTCGTAACCTTTATAACATGCATGTAACAACTATATAACATTGTTGTAACAAGTATGTACAACGAATATTCCTTTTTAAAAAACGTGTTTTCAGAGCCCATATCCCCGAAATTGCTGTAACATTGTAACATCGGGTTTATAAGAAGACCACGTTTTTCCAGTCTTCGTAACCTTTATAACATGCATGTAACAACTATATAACATTGTTGTAACATGTGAATACAAAGAATATCCATTTAAAAAAACGTGTTTTCAGAGCCCATATCCCCGAAATTGCTGTAACATTGTAACATCGGGTTTATAAGAAGACCACGTTTTTCAAGTCTTCGTAACCTTTATAACATGCATGTAACAACTATATAACATTGTTGTAACATGTGAATACAAAGAATATTCATTTGAAAAAAACGTGTTTTCAGAGCCCATATCCCCGAAATTGCTGTAACATTGTAACATCGGGTTTATAAGAAGACCACGTTTTTCCAGTCTTCGTAACCTTTATAACATGCATGTAACAACTATATAACATTGTTGTAACATATGAATACAAAGAATATCCATCTAAAAAAACGTGTTTTCAGAGCCCATATCTCCGAAATTGCTGTAACATTGTAACATCGGGTTTATAAGAAGACCACGTTTTTCCAGTCTTCGTAACCTTTATAACATGCATGTAACAACTATATAACATTGTTGTAACATGTGAATACAAAGAATATCCATTTAAAAAAACGTGTTTTCAGAGCCCATATCCCCGAAATTGCTGTAACATTGTAACATCGGGTTTATAAGAAGACCACGTTTTTCCAGTCTTCGTAACCTTTATAACATGCATGTAACAACTATATAACATTGTTGTAACATGTGAATACAAAGAATATCCATTTAAAAAAACGTGTTTTCAGAGCCCATATCCCCGAAATTGCTGTAACATTGTAACATCGGGTTTATAAGAAGACCACGTTTTTCCAGTCTTCGTAACCTTTATAACATGCATGTAACAACTATATAACATTGTTGTAACATATGAATACAAAGAATATCCATCTAAAAAACCGTGTTTTCAGAGCCCATATCTCCGAAATTGCTGTAACATTGTAACATCGGGTTTATAAGAAGACCACGTTTTTCCAGTCTTCGTAACCTTTATAACATGCATGTAACAACTATATAACATTGTTGTAACATGTGAATACAAAGAATATCCATTTAAAAAAACGTGTTTTCAGAGCCCATATCCCCGAAATTGCTGTAACATTGTAACATCGGGTTTATAAGAAGACCACGTTTTTCCAGTCTTCGTAACCTTTATAACATGCATGTAACAACTATATAACATTGTTGTAACATGTGAATACAAAGAATATTCATTTGAAAAAAACGTGTTTTCAGAGCCCATATCCCCGAAATTGCTGTAACATTGTAACATCGGGTTTATAAGAAGACCACGTTTTTCCAGTCTTCGTAACCTTTATAACATGCATGTAACAACTATAAAACATTGTTGTAACATGTGAATACAAAGAATATCCATCTAAAAAAACGTGTTTTCAGAGCCCATATCTCCGAAATTGCTGTAACATTGTAACATCGGGTTTATAAGAAGACCACGTTTTTCCTGTCTTCGTAACCTTTATAACATGCATGTAACAACTATATAACATTGTTGTAACATGTGAATACAAAGAATATTCATTTGAAAAAAACGTGTTTTCAGAGCCCATATCCCCGAAATTGCTGTAACATTGTAACATCGGGTTTATAAGAAGACCACGTTTTTCCAGTCTTCGTAACCTTTATAACATGCATGTAACAACTATATAACATTGTTGTAACAAGTATGTACAACGAATATTCCTTTTTAAAAAACGTGTTTTCAGAGCCCATATCCCCGAAATTGCTGTAACATTGTAACATCGGGTTTATAAGAAGACCACGTTTTTCCAGTCTTCGTAACCTTTATAACATGCATGTAACAACTATATAACATTGTTGTAACATGTGAATACAAAGAATATCCATTTAAAAAAACGTGTTTTCAGAGCCCATATCCCCGAAATTGCTGTAACATTGTAACATCGGGTTTATAAGAAGACCACGTTTTTCAAGTCTTCGTAACCTTTATAACATGCATGTAACAACTATATAACATTGTTGTAACATGTGAATACAAAGAATATCCATTTAAAAAAAACGTGTTTTCAGAGCCCATATCCCCGAAATTGCTGTAACATTGTAACATTGGGTTTATAAGAAGACCACGTTTTTCCAGTCTTCGTAACCTTTATAACATGCATGTAACAACTATATAACATTGTTGTAACATGTGAATACAAAGAATATCCATTTTAAAAAAAAAAACGTGTTTTCAGAGCCCATATCTCCGAAATTGCTGTAACATTGTAACATCGGGTTTATAAGAAGACCACGTTTTTCCAGTCTTCGTAACCTTTATAACATGCATGTAACAACTATATAACATTGTTGTAACATGTGAATACAAAGAATATCCATTTGACGTTGTTGTAACAAGTATGTACAAAGAGTATTCATTTGGAAAAACGTGAAAAAAACGTGTTTTCAGAGCCCATATCCCCGAAATTGCTGTAACATTGTAACATCGGGTTTACAAAAAGACCACGTTTTTCAAGTCTTCGTAACCTTTGTAACATGCATGTAACAACTATATAACATTGTTGTAACAAGTATGTACAAAGAAGATTCATTTGAAAAATTGTGTTTTCAGAGCCCATATCCCCGAAATTGCTGTAACATTGTAACATCGGGTTTATAAGAAGACCACGTTTTTCAAGTCTTCGTAACCTTTATAACATGCATGTAACAACTATATAACATTGTTGTAACATGTGAATACAAAGAATATCCATTTTAAAAAAAAACGTGTTTTCAGAGCCCATATCCCCGAAATTGCTGTAACATTGTAACGTCGGGTTTATAAGAAGACCACGTTTTTCCAGTCTAGCGAATATACTCAAATAATTATGGTCTGGTATAGAAAAACGACTCAACAAACTAATTTCTACACATATCCTACATTTTGTAGCTCGCAAGGAATCAGCAGTCGATATCTAAAGTATTTTCAAAGATAAAGGTGTTTTAGGTGCTATTTTTAGGAACCGTTTTTCTGTCTACATAAACTCTTTCATTTTCTTCTAGGGCCATATGTTGCACACAATTGTCAAAAGGTTTCAAATTTTGTCTTAGTCTATGTTGCAGCTAACGATCCACGAGACCAAAATTACTACATTGACAATATTTCGAGCTCTATATGAATTTAGAGCTTTTTGAACTTTTCTCATGTTGCGCTTTAAATTCAATTAAACAAAAATAACTTTTTGCCAATATCATATGGAAAGTTGCTTAAAAATTCACATAGCAAATTTCATGAAAATCCACAATCACCACAGAAAAGATTATCTTTGTTTTTAAAGTGACCGGTTAGAAGTTTTGACTAGTATAAAATATACGTTGAAAACCAATGAATAATTTAGTCTGGTCCAAGTCAATTTGATTCTTCTAAATATACTAAATTCACTTAAATGGGTGTACTGATATATGTTGCGCGACTTTCCGACACGAACAAATTATAAACTTAATATTATCCCATTTATTTCTTTGAGCGTGTAGTCTGCTGCTCTGATTTTTTTTTAACTGGTGCAAGAAATATCAGGAATACATGGCTAGGTAAACTTGCATTGGTAATATGACTGGAAAATTGTTGAAGGCGGCCTTTACCCCCTCCAATTAATCAAATCGAAAGCTGGTCCAGATGGCAAAATGGCTGTAGATTAAGACAGATTTTACCTATCGTATAGCACCAAAAAATGATGAAGCAAAACGTCGGTGTAATTACACATGCAAAACCTCGTATGTCGATTTTTGCGATTTTCAAAGTAAAATCTTGTGTGTCCAATTAAGGCAGTTCTTATAGGTTTGAGATATTTTTACTGATCAGTATTAATGACACATTATTTGTGAACAGTATGTCCGAATTTCATTTTTTGTGAAAAGTTATTACACCTTTTTCCTTCCCCATTATTTTTTTTTCTAAAACGAGATATGAGGTTTTGCATTAACAACGACGAAAAGAAGAAAAATTTATTATCCGTATTTTCGTTTTTTGTCTCAATATTTCACCAAACCTTTTCTAGAACACCTGGCCCTGGTTTCTAGAAAAAAATTAAGTACATACTCATGAGTTCATGCTTAACTTCAATGGAATACTTCTGCGTTGAAGGATATTCTACTGAAGTTCACGTGGATTTCGTGTATAGTGGATTTCGTGTATATTGAGTACGGAGCTCAGATTTGAGACGGAGAACGTTTTTTGAGAAACCGGGGCCAGGTCTTGTCTGGTAAGCTGAAAGTCTTAATATGGTATTTTCCGATATCTATTCAGTTTATGACACATGTATTATAGAACAAGGGGAACTCGCTAGAAACAAACATTTCTTTATTTCCGTGACATCAAATCTGTTTAGTACAAACTAAGGCCTACGTGTGAAATAGCTAGTCTAGAGACCACCATTCTTAAGTTCTGAAAAATAACTGGTAAAAAGGTGTTTATGTATTTTTTACAAGACTGTGCTACCCATATCATCCATTGATTTCCCACTCACAATTGAACTTTTATAGCATAAAGTGAAACCCAATCAAAACATGGAAACTTATTATAATACACAATCAATCATTTTTGTCAGAAGTGTTTCTCTGCAACATAAACGCATAATATAAGTTAAATCCATGTTATTTCTATTTGGGCCTTAATATTGCAAACATTCAGTAAATTAATCCAGGATTTCTGTGAAGGAGGTTCGAACATACAGAAAGGGGGTCGTTTTCATAGAATTACACTGAATTTCTGTACGAAAATGAAATAATCAGGCCACTGCTGTCATGGAACAGGATTGTAGAACCTATATTTTAGCCCCAGGCGGAGATTATCCCACAACCGCACGTGCGGTCTGCGTCCTAAACGTACGTTTCTGAGGACGTTACGCTCAATGTTGGCGTACAATTGCGTAACCGACGTTATTTTGCAACGTCGCTACAGTAGGCACAAACAAACGGCGGAAAACGTCGTCGTGATTTCACCCCGGTTTTGATCCTATTTCGGTGCGTCATGCTACATAACTAAAGTTGAAACGCTTACAGAAGGCATAGCAAGTAAAACGTTTGCTTCATTCTTATACCGTTTTCTATTTACGTCATGATGTCACATTTCCACTCTGTTCTTTCCTTAAAAGACCAAATATTAGACTATTCTAATTTAAAACAAGTTGCAAACGACAAAATGAAGTATTCTAAAAATAGAAAATGTAATGTATAATGATTGGTATAGCAGGAAAATTATTGAGAGTAAATGAGAACTTTCTTGATTGTCTTCTTTTTATTCAATGTTTTGCAAAAGAATATCTGCTACGGATTTCAAAATCCGATGTTGTTTGCAAAAGGGTCAAATGTGTGTTGTTCGGACGTCATGCACGGTATTGCGACCAATTTATGTAACGTCAAAATATAGAAAAAACGTCGCACGTAAACGTTGCGCGTAACGAACATTTCTTTGTTATCAATGTTTTCTTTTTCCTTATATTGTGGTGAAAAGTCAATCAGCGTCGTTTATTAATTCATTACTAAAACAGGAGTATAAATAAGTAAAAAAAATGAATTAATTTTTGGATTATGGTTTGTCTTTTACAATTTAACTCTTTACATCGTTTGTGAATACTCGTTCAAGACATTCGTGTATTTCCGCGATATTCAAAACGTGGGCGGTATTTGATTTTATTATCACGGTGGAGATTGTGCATCATGGGATGGATAACGAATACGGACAAAATAATCTCGATTCTGGTAAGATTTTTTGTAATAACTTCCTTATTTGTGCGTCAATCTTCAAAAGGTTTGTTGCATGTACCCCGCCCTACCGACCTCTTTCATCGGATGTATGACATACATGTACATGTATAAGATAACTCGTGGAACTTTTTCCGAAATATTGTTCCAACCGACCAGAAAGCGAAATGGTAACGACTACGGCCAAATTAACCACGCTTCAGGTAAGAATTTGTGCAATAACACAATATTTCTGCGTCAATTTTCATGCGGTTTGTTGCATGTACTCCGTCTTACTACACCCTTTTCTCAAATGTATTACATGTACTTATCTGGAAACTCCTTGTACTTTTCTCAAAACCCGATCCCAACCGACTAGAAAAAGGGCCTGGATTTTTTGTCGTTTTTCTGGTCGGTTGGGATAAATTTTTGGACAAAATACATAGATTCTACAGACAAGTCAGAAAAGAGCTCAGTAATGCGGGGTACATGCAACAAAGCGCTTGAAAATTGACGCAGAAATAAGAAAATTATTGCACAATTTCTTACCTGAAGCGAGGCAAATTTGTCCGTATTCGTTATCCATCCCATCATGCACAATCTCCACCGTGATTATATAGCTTTTGAAAAAAAATCTGTTTGAAAAATATTTTGCATGCATGTTATAAAGGTTACGAAGACTGGAAAAACGTGGTCTTCTTATAAACCCGATGTTACAATGTTACAGCAATTTCGGGGATATGGGCTCTGAAAACACGTTTTTTAAAAAGGAATATTCGTTGTACATACTTGTTACAACAATGTTATATAGTTGTTACATGCATGTTATAAAGGTTACGAAGACTTGAAAAACGTGGTCTTCTTATAAACCCGATGTTACAATGTTACAGCAATTTCGAGGATATGGGCTCTGAAAACACGTTTTTTCAAATGAATATTCTTTGTACATACTTGTTACAACAATGTTATATAGTTGTTACATGCATGTTATAAAGGTTACGAAGACTTGAAAAACGTGGTCTTCTTATAAACCCGATGTTACAATGTTACAGCAATTTCGAGGATATGGGCTATGAAAACACGTTTTTTTCAAATGAATATTCTTTGTACATACTTGTTACAACAATGTTATATAGTTGTTACATGCATGTTATAAAGGTTACGAAGACTTGAAAAACGTGGTCTTCTTATAAACCCGATGTTACAATGTTACAGCAATTTCGAGGATATGGGCTCTGAAAACACGTTTTTCAAATGAATATTCTTTGTACATACTTGTTACAACAATGTTATATAGTTGTTACATGCATGTTATAAAGGTTACGAAGACTTGAAAAACGTGGTCTTCTTATAAACCCGATGTTACAATGTTACAGCAATTTCGAGGATATGGGCTCTGAAAACACGTTTTTTTCAAATGAATATTCTTTGTACATACTTGTTACAACAATGTTATATAGTTGTTACATGCATGTTATAAAGGTTACGAAGACTTGAAAAACGTGGTCTTCTTATAAACCCGATGTTACAATGTTACAGCAATTTCGAGGATATGGGCTCTGAAAACACGTTTTTTAGATGGATATTCTTTGTATTCACATGTTGCAACAATGTTATATAGTTGTTACATGCATGTTATAAAGGTTACGAAGACTGGAAAAACGTGGTCTTCTTATAAACCCGATATTACAATGTTACAGCAATTTCGGGGATATGGGCTCTGAAAACACGTTTTTTTAAAAAGGAATATTCGTTGTACATACTTGTTACAACAATGTTATATAGTTGTTACATGCGTGTTATAAACGTTACGAAGACTTGAAAAACGTGGTCTTCTTATAAACCCGATGTTACAATGTTACAGCAATTTCGAGGATATGGGCTCTGAAAACACGGTTTTTCAAATGAATATTCTTTGTACATACTTGTTACAACAATGTTATATAGTTGTTACATGCATGTTATAAAGGTTACGAAGACTGGAAAAACGTGGTCTTCTTATAAACCCGATGTTACAATGTTACAGCAATTTCGGAGATATGGGCTCTGAAAACACGTTTTTTAAATGGATATTCTTTGTATTCACATGTTACAACAATGTTATATAGTTGTTACATGCATGTTATAAAGGTTACGAAGACTGGAAAAACGTGGTCTTCTTATAAACCCGATGTTACAATGTTACAGCAATTTCGGAGATATGGGCTCTGAAAACACGTTTTTTTAGATGGATATTCTTTGTATTCACATGTTACAACAATGTTATATAGTTGTTACATGCATGTTATAAAGGTTACGAAGACTGGAAAAACGTGGTCTTCTTATAAACCCGATGTTACAATGTTACAGCAATTTCGGGGATATGGGCTCTGAAAACACGTTCTTTAAAAAGGAATATTCGTTGTATATACTTGTTACAACAATGTTATATAGTTGTTACATGCGTGTTATAAAGGTTACGAAGACTTGAAAAACGTGGTCTTCTTATAAACCCGATGTTACAATGTTACAGCAATTTCGAGGATATGGGCTCTGAAAACACGTTTTTTCAAATGAATATTCTTGGTACATACTTGTTACAACAATGTTATATAGTTGTAACATGTATGTTATAAAGGTTACGAAGACTTGAAAAACGTGGTCTTCTTATAAACCCGATGTTACAATGTTACAGCAATTTCGAGGATATGGGCTCTGAAAACACGTTTTTTCAAATGAATATTCTTTGTACATACTTGTTACAACAATGTTATATAGTTGTTACATGCATGTTATAAAGGTTACGAAGACTTGAAAAACGTGGTCTTCTTATAAACCCGATGTTACAATGTTACAGCAATTTCGAGGATATGGGCTCTGAAAACACGTTTTTTTCAAATGAATATTCTTTGTACATACTTGTTACAACAATGTTATATAGTTGTTACATGCATGTTATAAAGGTTACGAAGACTTGAAAAACGTGGTCTTCTTATAAACCCGATGTTACAATGTTACAGCAATTTCGAGGATATGGGCTATGAAAACACGTTTTTTAGATGAATATTCTTTGTATTCACATGTTACAACAATGTTATATAGTTGTTACATGCATGTTATAAAGGTTACGAAGACTGGAAAAACGTGGTCTTCTTAGAAACCCGATGTTACAATGTTACAGCAATTTCGGAGATATGGGCTCTGAAAACACGTTTTTAGATGGATTTTCTTTGTATTCACATGTTACAACATTGTTATATAGTTGTTACATGCATGTTATAAAGGTTACGAAGACTGGAAAAACGTGGTCTTCTTATAAACCCGATGTTACAATGTTACAGCAATTTCGGAGATATGGGCTCTGAAAACACGTTTTTTAGATGGATATTCTTTGTATTCACATGTTACAACAATGTTATATAGTTGTTACATGCATGTTATAAAGGTTACGAAGACTGGAAAAACGTGGTCTTCTTATAAACCCGATGTTACAATGTTACAGCAATTTCGGGGATATGGGCTCTGAAAACCTGTTTTTTTCAAATGAATATTCTTTGTATTCACTTGTTACAACAATGTTATATAGTTGTTACATGCATGTTATAAAGGTTACGAAGACTGGAAAAACGTGGTCTTCTTATAAACCCGATGTTACAATGTTACAGCAATTTCGGAGATATGGGCTCTGAAAACACGTTTTTAGATGGATATTCTTTGTATTCACATGTTACAACAATGTTATATAGTTGTTACATGCATGTTATAAAGGTTACGAAGACTGGAAAAACGTGGTCTTCTTATAAACCCGATGTTACAATGTTACAGCAATTTCGGGGATATGGGCTCTGAAAACACGTTTTTTTAAAATGAATATTCTTTGTATTCACATGTTACAACAATGTTATATAGTTGTTACATGCATGTTATAAAGGTTACGAAGACTTGAAAAACGTGGTCTTCTTATGAACCCGATGTTACAATGTTACAGCAATTTCGGGGATATGGGCTCTGAAAACACGTTTTTTTAAATGGATATTCTTTGTATTCACATGTTACAACAATGTTATATAGTTGTTACATGCATGTTATAAAGGTTACGAAGACTGGAAAAACGTGGTCTTCTTATAAACCCGATGTTACAATGTTACAGCAATTTCGGGGATATGGGCTCTGAAAACACGTTTTTTAAAAAGGAATATTCGTTGTACATACTTGTTAAAACAATGTTATATAGTTGTTACATGCATGTTATAAAGGTTACGAAGACTTGAAAAACGTGGTCTTCTTATAAACCCGATGTTACAATGTTACAGCAATTTCGAGGATATGGGCTCTGAAAACACGTTTTTTTCAAATGAATATTCTTTGTACATACTTGTTACAACAATGTTATATAGTTGTTACATGCATGTTATAAAGGTTACGAAGACTTGAAAAACGTGGTCTTCTTATAAACCCGATGTTACAATGTTACAGCAATTTCGAGGATATGGGCTCTGAAAACACGTTTTTTCAAATGAATATTCTTTGTACATACTTGTTACAACAATGTTATATAGTTGTTACATGCATGTTATAAAGGTTACGAAGACTTGAAAAACGTGGTCTTCTTATAAACCCGATGTTACAATGTTACAGCAATTTCGAGGATATGGGCTCTGAAAACACGTTTTTTTCAAATGAATATTCTTTGTACATACTTGTTACAACAATGTTATATAGTTGTTACATGCATGTTATAAAGGTTACGAAGACTTGAAAAACGTGGTCTTCTTATAAACCCGATGTTACAATGTTACAGCAATTTCGAGGATATGGGCTCTGAAAACACGTTTTTTCAAATGAATATTCTTTGTACATACTTGTTACAACAATGTTATATAGTTGTTACATGCATGTTATAAAGGTTACGAAGACTGGAAAACGTGGTCTTCTTATAAACCCGATGTTACAATGTTACAGCAATTTCGGAGATGTGGGCTCTGAAAACACGTTTTTTAGATGGATATTCTTTGTATTCACATGTTACAACAATGTTATATAGTTGTTACATGCATGTTATAAAGGTTACGAAGACTGGAAAAACGTGGTCTTCTTATAAACCCGATGTTACAATGTTACAGCAATTTCGGGGATATGGGCTCTGAAAACACGTTTTTTTCAAATGAATATTCTTTGTATTCACATGTTACAACAATGTTATATAGTTGTTACATGCATGTTATAAAGGTTACGAAGACTGGAAAAACGTGGTCTTCTTATAAACCCGATGTTACAATGTTACAGCAATTTCGGGGATATGGGCTCTGAAAACACGTTTTTTAAAAAGGAATATTCGTTGTACATACTTGTTACAACAATGTTATATAGTTGTTACATGCATGTTATAAAGGTTACGAAGACTTGAAAAACGTGGTCTTCTTATAAACCCGATGTTACAATGTTACAGCAATTTCGAGGATATGGGCTCTGAAAACACGTTTTTTCAAATGAATATTCTTTGTACATACTTGTTACAACAATGTTATATAGTTGTTACATGCATGTTATAAAGGTTACGAAGACTTGAAAAACGTGGTCTTCTTATAAACCCGATGTTACAATGTTACAGCAATTTCGAGGATATGGGCTATGAAAACACGTTTTTTTCAAATGAATATTCTTTGTACATACTTGTTACAACAATGTTATATAGTTGTTACATGCATGTTATAAAGGTTACGAAGACTTGAAAAACGTGGTCTTCTTATAAACCCGATGTTACAATGTTACAGCAATTTCGAGGATATGGGCTCTGAAAACACGTTTTTTTCAAATGAATATTCTTTGTACATACTTGTTACAACAATGTTATATAGTTGTTACATGCATGTTATAAAGGTTACGAAGACTTGAAAAACGTGGTCTTCTTATAAACCCGATGTTACAATGTTACAGCAATTTCGAGGATATGGGCTCTGAAAACACGTTTTTTTCAAATGAATATTCTTTGTACATACTTGTTACAACAATGTTATATAGTTGTTACATGCATGTTATAAAGGTTACGAAGACTTGAAAAACGTGGTCTTCTTATAAACCCGATGTTACAATGTTACAGCAATTTCGGGGATATGGGCTCTGAAAACACGTTTTTTTAAAAAGGAATATTCGTTGTACATACTTGTTACAACAATGTTATATAGTTGTTACATGCGTGTTATAAACGTTACGAAGACTTGAAAAACGTGGTCTTCTTATAAACCCGATGTTACAATGTTACAGCAATTTCGAGGATATGGGCTCTGAAAACACGGTTTTTCAAATGAATATTCTTTGTACATACTTGTTACAACAATGTTATATAGTTGTTACATGCATGTTATAAAGGTTACGAAGACTTGCAAACGTGCCCTATTTAGAAACCCGATGTTGAAAAAGATATAGAATGGGATCATTGTGAAATTCGTGTTACAGCTGTTACTTGGTGTATTGACTGTAACAAATGAATACCCATTCCGATTTCTGCGCCAATTTTGAGCCCTAATTCATCAAATGGTTGAACAAGGTGGTAAAGACTTGGGTACAAGAGAAGTTAGCCCTGAATTTGAGCCAAATGAACCTGATCTACATGTAATTGTGACGTTAAAGACGACTAGAGTAGAGTGTGATGCAGAAAGCGCCATTGAAAAAGCTAGAGTGAAGAAAGGTATGCTCTTAAACGCATCACGTGTCATGTTTTAGAAAGAAATATTAAACCTTTCCTTGTAGATTGTAGCAATTTGGTATGTCCAAATTTTAAAGTAACTACTAACTACAGATTGCAGAGTGTATGTCGCAAAAGATAGAATTTGTGTTGCAAAGATCCATCGCCCCCCCCCCCCTCAAAAAAGTATTCTTTTTCCTATGTTTTATTATAGGAGAAGAAGGGTATTAGCTCAAATTGAAATATTCATGGGTTCTCCATTTAGAAAGCTGCTGCAGAATACAATTGTTCGTGTAGCTATCGATAGAATATGGGAAAGAATAACCCAGAAAATATTGAGACAAAAGTGGAAAATGCTGATTATCAGCATTTTCTTCTTTTGCTCCAATGTTTTCTGAAAGAATTTCTATTAGGTACGTCAAAACATGATACTGTTTGGGAAAAGGGTCAACATTAAAGAAGAGCACAAAATAGAGCACAAAATACACCACAGCATTGCAGATTGATGTATGATATTGCATACATGCCGATGCTTTTCAACAAAGACCTCGTAACTGCAGCTTGTTTTAAGCTTCAGTTACCAGGCTTTTGTTGAAAACCGACGGTATATATTTGTATATTTTCTTCTAACTTTTCAGAACTGAAAGACAAGGCGGTTTTGTTGATATTTCATAAAGTAATGGGCAGTAAGACAGTCGAAGACGTGGAAAGTATTATATACAGTCATCGTGACGTGTATAAAACAATTCACGTACCTTTCCGAACTAAAGACTAGACACGGACGTCGCACGGCGATTGACAACCATTGAGCAGTAAATATCACGGTGTATAATCACGTGACTTAGAATTTCCGATAATCTTCAATAACTTTGTCAATACTTGACCAATTTGAATTCGGTTTGAAGCAGAGAAGGTGGAAAAATGTCAGGAATAATATAGTTGTGATATGTTTTTTAAAAAAATCAACGGATAAAAAAGTTATTGAAGATAAACCAAAATTTTGGTTTATTTTCAATAACTTTTCTATCAGTTGATTTTTCTAAAATCAACCACGGCCATCTAATGCGTGACGTCTGTCCACATACTCAGCTTCAAACCGAAATCAAATCGGTCCGGTATTAACAAAGTTATTGAAGATATTCAGTAATTATTGCATCACGTGATTATCCACCGTGAATATCAATTGTAAATAACCTTAAACACTGATTCTACGTTAAATGTACAAAGTAGCGGTTCAAAAATGAAAAATATCAACCAGACTCTAAGTCATATATTTTTTCATAAACGAACAGTCTATTATGTCTAGTTCATTAATCATTTAAAAGGGGCCTCAAATGTACATCAATTTTTAGGGAAAAAAACCGTGCATATCAAAGGTCCTTATTTTTCGTACGTCAGATACGTTAGGACATACCATCTGCATACACACATGTATTATGCCTTTCTGTGTGCGAAAAATACCTTTACTTTAACAAATTATGAACGGTCATACTTTTTCACAGAAATTAGCAAAATAGATTATAGCATAATAAGTAATAATCAAACTATATCAAGCATTTTCGAAGCAAGAACTGTTGTATTGTATTTTGAAATAAAAACACCTTTTTCAATTAAAGGTAGATCTTCAAAACGTTTGTCATCTTCTAAGTAATGGATGCGATTCAATCAGTTCAGTCATATTGCAGTTTGGTAGGTATATATCATGACACAGCGTATCAAAAATATGTTTTTATCTGATACTTCAGATCGTTTAACGTATTTGATGACTGTAAACAAACTCATTTTGCAGGATATATATGCATTGCTAACCATTGAAAAAATATATTTTGTATTCATTTGGACATTATGATGGATGAAACGGCATTTATTTTTTGAAATATATCTTAAATCACAAATGTTCTTTTCATCAAATACGTTAAATTTTTTTCATCAGATACGTTAAATAACAGATAGTATCAAAGTTAAGCACTACACCTTTCCTCACGACCATCGTCATGTAAATATATACAGTGCACAAAAAGTTTAGCACACTTGGAAAATGTTCTTTCCTAGTCAAAAACTATTCCAAAATCCATAAAAATAAAACTCTAATGTGTTTGAAAATTCAATTTTCTGGCGCTTCCTGAAAATTTTGTTTCAAAATTCTTAAGCGTTAGTTAGGTATCTTACGTTAAAGTGCACAGGGGTCAGATATCGAAAGTCAAGCAATTTTCAATGACGCGAATGTCCAGCATAAGCAGCTAGGACCGCCATTCAATGTCTTCCCATGTTGCAGAGAAGCTTCCTGACCACACAGAAAGGAATTTTGCCCATTCATATTGCAGTTGACGCTCGTTGACATTGACGTTACAGACGTCATTACTTTCTCTAGCCTGACGTCCAACAATGTTCTTTGTGTGTTCTTTTGCTGGTGATTAAGCAGTTCAGGCGTAGATCTTTCTGTATGTTCCTTGGAGTAAGTGGGTGGTGATTATCTTATTGAAATATCACAACGTTGTGTCGTTTTAAGACGGTCCAGTGACAGGTTGGACCATTTCATTGCAGTACCATTGCACCGTTTGGTTGCCATTAACTGAAATGAGGTCTGTTTAACTGTTTTCATCTATTCCTGCCTAAAAATGACGCTGCACTCGACGTAACAGTCTCAATGATGACATTATTGGTATCAAGCCTTACGCATCTTCTCCAACCACAAATCCTGCCGTCAGTTAATGACACGTAAAATGAGATCGTCCGGACATCAGTCCAATGTCTCCTGAATCAATGTCGATGTCTCAATACCCACTGACGCCTTGCCTGTCGATGCTTGACGTCATTGGCGTAAGATCGGAGGACCTTGATGCAAGTTGTGTGGAGCCTGTTCCGGACAGTCTGGTCACTAACGGTATACCTTGTGACGTCCTGGAGGAATAGCACTAAATTCTTACTAGACAGGAATTCGAAACGTCGTCAAGACGTCGCTGTGAAACGATCCTCCCTGAACGTCGTTTTACAAGGGGTACAAGATTTAGGTCGGTCGTTGGTGGCTAAAGTTGCATAAACCAAGTGCCGTAGGCGCGTAATTGTCAATTGGAGACAATTGTAATGCAAAGCGACATCTTTAACAGACATACCTGCTTGGAGCATGCAAAGAGCTCTCTGACGTCGAAATTACGTCATCATTTCTCGCCTTCCCATAATCAATTACAAAGAATTTGTAACAGTTAAATTGATTCTGCTAGCAGATCTGTGTAATCGTGTGTTTTTGGACCAGCTAGACATTATCGATGTCACTGCACACGTGCCGCACGTGACTTTTGCTTATCTGGACTTTGTCCAATACACTGAATGTTCACTCTACACATGCACTGTATGCGTAATGGCTGTCGATCGGGACAACTGAACAGCACAAAGCAAAGTTCATTTAATTATCATAAACTGAAAAGGTAATGTGCTAAAAACGTGCTAAACTTTTTTTGCTCAGTATATGTTATATAATATTATATTGAGTTAAGCAGGAGGTAATAAAATCAAATTCAAAGAGAATTGATTAAATCTTAGCCTTTGAATGATATTGAACTGCATCCACACTACACACGTACACAAACACGCTGTAAATATCAGACTAGGTTGATAATATGGTTTGAAGTTCTCGTAGAACAATCACAAAACAACATGACGTCATGACACGAAGATTTTTTTAAATTTGGGGGATTAAGACGGGCTTGAAAATCGAATGATAAAATTTAACTAAAGTATCTGACTCTAACGTATTTGATGGTCAAACTTTAAAAATGGCAATAAAATTCAACATATTGTCCATTTTAGTTTGTAAGAGAGTGTTTTATACCACTGGCATATATATAATGCAATTATAGTGGAATTTTGTCTTCGGAATAAAGCTTTTACTGCACAGCGACGAAAAGCAATCTAACGTATCTGATGATATTTTTTGATATTTTTTAAAGTTATGATTTCAGACACATTTTTTTTTCAAAACTAATACAACTTAAGCAGAGTAAAGGTTTTTCTTCAGCTTTTTTGCATTAACAACTATATTTCTGTCAACAATATGTTACTGCTTCGTTGCTATTGCACTTTCCAGTATCATTTATATCTGTTTAACGTATTTGATGTATAAAATGAGGACAACGCTCTTTTGAGTATTTCGTTCAAATAATTGCTTTAATCGCTAACTTTTTGGATGATTTTAAGTCTCGAGTTCATTCCTGTTGGAAAACAGACCTATCAGCGTGCCAAATGCTTACAAACATAATTGAAAATCGGCTTTGAAATAAGACATATGGTGTAAGGACAAGCAAATTGTTGTATAATCCTGTAACGTAGTAAAGTGACCCCCATAGAATACTGACCCCCCGGTCACTATTTTATATAGAATACTGGCCCCCTTTCTATAGAATACTGACCCCCATATAAAATAACGACCCCCTGATTCTATCTATAAAATACTGACCCCCCACCTAACTTATTGCTCATTTAAAATACGCTACATGCGTATATCGATTCAAATGAAATCTTCGTTTATTTAAAAAGAATCTGGGAGCATTTAGTCGCAATGCTATCCTTCCGTCCGTCCGTCCGTCCGTCCTTCCGTCCGTCCGTCCGTCTGTCCGTCCGTCCGTCCGTCCGTCTACAGCCAGATCTCAGCACCCTTTAGGCCAAATTCAATGTGAAATATTTTTTAAGAGTGTGTTCTCTAATTTGAGGTTGCGTCACAGAAAAAGAGGCCTTAATGTAGAAATCAGTGTTTCTCTAAGTTCTCTTCATTCAATGAACATAATTTAATGAAATTTTGTTCTTCAGTGATAAATGAGGTGTTCTGTAGCTTATTCAATAATTAATTCATGCACAAGAATCCTGTCATATGAAAAGGGGACTAAATGTATGATAACATTGCGTCTAGATCTTTAAGTCTGCCCGAAGCAAAATCTCAACAATTCTTGCACCAAATCAGACGAAACTTCAATATGAACTTGAAATTCTGTCAAGAACATATTCTCTCTGTTTCTCGATTGGATGTTGAGTTATGGGTAAAGGGGCCTTAATT
This sequence comes from Fragum sueziense, assembly GCA_963680895.1. Taxonomy (NCBI): domain Eukaryota; kingdom Metazoa; phylum Mollusca; class Bivalvia; order Cardiida; family Cardiidae; genus Fragum; species Fragum sueziense. Next base: position 25,945,300 of record OY804610.1, read on the forward strand.
GTCGAAGTTTTTCTCATATTTCTTTTAAGCTAGATAGAATTTAATGAAATTTTATAGATTCTATTTGAATAATTATTTTTTCATATCTTACATCTTTATTTTCCAATTGCAACAGCTGCTTGACGCCTTTTTAGTCTGACTTATTTCTGTAAATTAAGTTTTATGGACTTCCCATTACAGGGTTGCCACTAGTCAGTGGAAATAAAATTCCCTGACAATTCCCTGACACTTCCCTGACAAAATTGGAAAATTCCCTGACGTGTTTCCACGCAGTATTTTCGCTGTAACTTATAACATTTTCAGACAATTTTAAAAGGCGACGTTGAAATCATTAGATCTAATTATATGTCAATACATCTTATTTTTTCAAAATTCTCTGACAATTCCCTGACATTTGCCTGTATTTTCAAATTTCCCTGACAGTTCACAAAATTCCCTGACAATTCCCTGACCTTGAAAAAATTTAAATTTCCCTGACATTTCCCTGACGCGTGGCAACCCTGCATTATGTCCCCTTTAGCGTGACGTGTTCTACACTGAAATGTGACGTCATCGTGACCTAGTTTTCGGATTAAATCGCTTCGCCAATCGTTGTCAAAGCGTTTATTTGATTGGTCAGAAAAAAGGTCACAGAAGACGACCCCTTACTGGTGCCTGTCAAATTTTACTGCCAAGTCAACACAGGATATTAAATCAGATTGAGAAGCCTAGATAACTATCTCGCTAAAAAGTGACTAAATGTTAACAGAATCACTCTAATTATTACGCAACCGCCAAGTATGAAATTGCGTATGGCAGACACACATAACACTGGTAGGCTTCGAACTCACAACGCTGAGGGACAAGTGATTTTCGGTCAGAAACCTTTTAAAATTATTTGTCCTTTCCACACATATGTACATCGGTAGAGGTTTGTAATCCATGAACACTGTAGACCTCATGGGCGGATCTAGAGGGGGTCGGAGAGGGGGTCCGGACCCCCCCCCCCCCCCGGCATTGGCCGAAAATTAGACTTTGACTATATAAATTTAGTGAAGCGTTACATGTATTAATTACATTTTAAGCCATAATTTGAGCTTGGACCCCCCATGGAACAAATCTTGGGATTGGACCCCCCCCACCCCGGTAAAAATTCCTGGATCCGCCCTTGCCTACTGTACATACGATGATGATCAAGAACCATTACAGATGCTCCGAGATCGGATCGCTTAGTCGGTAACGTCGGGGTCTGCCAATCAAGGGGTCGTGAGTTCAAACCTGGCTCGGCATGTATCGATTCTGACATTTGACAACAGTCATTTGGCTCTCACCAGTGGCAGTGAATCATCTATGAGAGAGCAGCTGGAGACTCTGTTTGTATTTTGTTTGGTAGTACGGTTGCGAGAAATACCAGGACAGGCCGCGGCCTTGGCGCAGTTAGTAGTGCATTTGCTTCTCATTCGAGAGGTCCCGGGTTCGATACCCGGCCGCGGCTTACCCGGCCGCGGCTAATACCCTTTCTGACAACATTGTGACCCACCAATGGGTTTGAAATCGTTAACCTAAGTGGGCGAGCAGCTATAGGCTCGGTAAGGGTGTTGTGGTAGTACTGGTTTGAGAAACAACAGGAATCCATGGGTAGGTGCTCCAGCCGCCGCGATATGACCCTGGCAGTTGAAAACGGCGTAAAACCCCAGTACACTCAAATACCAGGAATCCATATTAGGTGCTCCAGCCGCCGTAATATGGTCATAGCAGTTGAATACAGCGTTAAACTCCAAATAATCAAATCAATTCAGATGCGGTTGAAGCGTCTAACCAGCCAGGTTGAATCGGGTGCACCCAATAATGTATGAAAAGTTGCGGTCAAAACACTCTGTATGTACGGACAGACGCATGCATGGTCGAGTGCAATTGCACCCCCGATGACTATCAAAGGAGATAATTATGTTGTACGGGTATAGTAGTCCGCTTCGGTACCGCGTCTTTTACGGTACCGCGGTATTCAACACAGTGTTCATTTGTGTGCGAAGTATCACCTTCCAACTGAGTGCATTAGCAAAACTAAAAGTTAATTAATTTACTCTAATCTTCGGTGATTAATTGTATTATAATTTCGGCTGCATTTGGTTTTCTTTAGAAAGAGAAATCATGGAATGTTTTCATGTCCCCATTCATTATTGATTTTTCCGGACGCCATTAAGTACCCTGGTACCCGAGAAGACCATCCTACCATAGTTGGGTTTATATAAGAGTAAGAATTTTGGTGTGAATGTGGGGAAGGGGGTCGATATTTTATGGGGGGTCACAATTCTACGTGAGGGGTCACTTTTCTACGTGTGGGGCGGTCATAATACTATGACCCCCCGGTCGTAATATTATGACCGGGGGGTCAGTATTCTATATAAAATAGTGACCGGGGGGGGGGGGTCAGTATTCTATGGGGGTCACTTTACTACGTTACACCGGCATGTTTTGTGCAGTGCCCAACATTCAATTTTCGTATTTAGCAAAGTGTTTCAGGTTCAATAGTTAGACACGATGCCAGGGTCAACAGAAAAGCAATAAATGTTCACCTCGATGCCTGAACATTAACATGCATGCACAAGGACAGCGGTTTCATTAAAATAAGCACTTTAACGTAGAATCAGTGTAAAAAAGGGTGTCGCAAAGAAGTTGTCAACCATGCCGTTGTAAATATTAATTGAGAATATCCATGCACACATTCATGTCCCAATCTCTGCCGGACTACGTACAAAATGTCTCAACCGTGTAGCATACATTTGGAGGCGATGTGCAAGCATAATACATGTATGTGGCCGGACATTTACGTAAACAGAAATTCAGCATATTTGTGTACATTACTCAATGTCTTGCCAAGGATTTATAACTATGTAAATAAACAGAATTTATATTGATGGTCATACCATTAAGACTTCTTATCAATCAAGGTGTCGCCTTTGACGTCCCTAGCAGCTTTGAAAAGAATTGCACGAAGAGAAGAACTTGTTACATGTAATTATGTGTGCCACAGTTTCTCCTTTTATTACAATGGTCTTACTCTATGACTTACGAATCTCTCGTATTTGTTATTATTGTCTACTGTATATTAAGGTAGTTTACCCGTAATGCGGCCTTTTTGAAATTAATAAAAACATCGGCTTTTTTCGAGCGACGTCGTGACGTATCAGAACGTATTCGGGCGCGGTCGTAAACATTCGGCGGTGGAAAGTTCCACCGTCAAATGTTTTCAACGTCGCCCGAATAATTCCGACGTTGCGCGAATCTCATTAGGGGTAGAATACCTTAAATGCTTTACATTTGAGCCAGAATCTGGAAAAAGGCCGATATAGCATTCTGGAAGATTGAGTTCCGAGATAAACACGTGGTTAAATGTAGTCTAAAATGGATCCAAATTACTGTTGCTATTGGTCATAAACAAGCTAGTAAAGAATAATATTAATCCAGATCAGACTGGGCATAGGCAAAGGCTGACTTCGATCCATGCTATTCTCAAAAGCCTCAAGGAACATTTTTTCGTCTTTTTTGGTAAGAAACACTGCAGAAAATGAATGAATTGCTTGTCAAAAAGCATTTTCTTCATCTTCCATTATGTTTTCAAATCAACTATCGTGTTGGAAGTCAGAAAGAGTCATTGTGTGGGAAGGGTAAAAAGCAAATTTCACTAGTTCATGAAAATGCATTTTTTAAACAATCGGTTTGTTTTATTTCCAACAATTTCATGAGTATCAATGGAATCAACATAAAAAAGGCTTTAGAAATTGTATGAACTTGTATTACAAATTTGCCAAAAAATAACTATTATATTATAAAGTAAAAGAAGGATGTTGAGTCGTGGTCTTTCTAGACCATTTAACCTTTTCCCAAACGCGACCTTGTTCTGACGTCCTAAATACAAAACGCCTGGGTAAACATTGGGACAAAAGAAGAAAATACTAATAATCAGTATTTTCTCATTTTGTCTCAAGGTTTTATGTAATACAATGTATATTATTCACAACCTTTGCCCCTATAAACATCCTTTTTTCTCCTGTAGTGCTCAGCTTCCAAATTAGACCACCCTGAAATTTTGTCGTTTTGGAAAGGGTTACGTACAGTTGAAACGCGTTATGTCGAAGACGTAGTGAACGTCATTTCACTTCGAGATATATCTGAATTTCAACTCATCTATTTTTGTCAGTTTCGATTTAAGGTAGAACACCCGTAATGTGGCCATTTTGAGATTCATAAATCATCGGATTTTTTCGCGGGGTGCCGATACGTATCTATTCGGGTGCGGTCATGAGCATTCGGTGGTGGAAAGTTCCAACGTCGAATGTTTTCGACGTCGCCCGAATGATTCTGACGTCGCTCGAATCTGAAATAGGGGTGGACTACCTTAATTCTTATTCAAACGATTTAGTTGCTCATAGAGTACGTTCATAATTGAAAGGAAAGAAATTGACTCTTGAAACGAGAATTTTCTTTCCTTTTCCCACTATATTTCAATGTCTATATTCATTTCACTATAATTTTGTTAACATATTCGATTTCCATTGATGAGAGCGAAACCAGATTATCTCTTCGACTAAAGCAGAAATTCGACTCATCCGATATCGGGATAACGAATATCAATTGTACTAGTTTATAGTCATCTTCGCTAGCCAAGGTTGAACCCACCTACGTTTGTATTCACCCTTGGCGGATTTAGTCCGATTTTCTTGAAATCGCGAAGCGCCGCCTAGCGGTTGTTCTGCTGGTTGTTTACGTCCATTATTGATGATGTCATTAACGCGCGTTGTCTTTCGCGTCGTACGTCGTGCAGATTATTTAAAAGTTAGCTGTTTTTTTCAGTCGAATTGTCGAAAGTATAATAATCCGTCGATTAAAGTTAGAGAATTCCTGTCTATTGCAGTGAAATTCGTAGGAAAAATCGCCCATCTTCGCGTTTTTGAGTTGCAAATGCAATGCCTTTTCTCGCCCGTTGTCATGATTTGGTTACTCATAACAAATATATCAGTCGACAATCTGATTGGTTCCAGCGAGACCTTGCTGGAACCAATGAAAACGCTTTCCAGGAGACCAAGAAAATCGGACTAAATCCGCCAAGGGTGAATACAGAAACGACGTTACGTCGTAGATGTCACCCTTGGCTTGCGAAGATGCTGACCAATTTGAATTCGATTTGAAGCAGAGAAGGTAGGAAAATGCAAGGAATTAGCTAAACGTGGTGGAAAATTTTCATAAATCAACTGACAGAAAGTTATTGAAGATCAACCAACATTTTGGTTGATCTTCAATAACTTTTTTATTGTGTGATTTGTAAAAACAAATCCACCACGTCCATCTAATATGTGACGTCTGTCCACCTTCTCTGCTTCAAACCGAACACAAATAGGTCCCGTATTAACAAATTTATTGAAGATTTTCTGAAAAAGTATCAGTGATTATTCACCGTGAAATTGTCTGCTACAATTACTTTGAAATACAATGTGGTTGTTTAGAAAAAGGACATTATTCAAGATCACTTTAAGCGGACATATTTACGGACCTCTTGCCGGACTTATCTGCGTTGCTCTTAGCGGACATATTTGCGGAGCTCTTGTAGGACATAATGTCCGAACTCTTGTCCGAGCATTTGTCCGATATTCTTGCGGAACTCTTGTCGGACATATCCATGTAACTCTTGGTGGACATTTTGGATGAGCTCTTGTTGGATTTATCTGACAAAGCAAGCTCGAGTTTGGTTGTATCTTGAAGATTCCTGGATTGCCTGAACCTTATGAACATCCAACAAGCTCCAATAAGGCAGATAACCATCGCTGAAATGAAATAAAAAAAACATTGAAAATGATTCTGATGAAATTTTAAAAAGGATTTTTCTAGTCAGAAAATGTTTCACTACTATGAATATTAAGTCCTTGAGTTCCCAACAGCGAAATTTTACCCCTGCTCCAATTTGTAAGGAGAACGACACAAATATCACCCTCGGATACCCCGCGATCTGCTACGTTAGCCTACATGACGAAGCGTAATTTTGCATCTGACACTTGTCAAAAGTTAGTGCCATCATCTTATCACGGTGTATAATCACGTGACTCAGAATTTCCGTTAATCTTCAATAACTTTGTTAATACGGGACCAATTTGAATTCGATTTGAAGCATAGAAGGCAAGAAAATGTCAGGAATAACCTGAATATCGTAGTTTTTTTGAAAGGTCAACTGATAAAAAGTTATTGAAGATCAACCAAATGTTGGTTGATCTTCAATAACTTTTTCATCAGTTGATCTTTCAAAAATCCGCCACATCTATCTAATGCGTAGCGTCTGCCCACATTCTCTGCTTCAAACCGAATTCAAATCGGTCAAAGTATTTACAAAATTATCGAAGATTTTCTGAAAATATTGTAGCATGTGATTATCCAGCGTGATCTATATTTACTAAACTTTTCTATTTTTCTCGTTGTTCTTACTATTTTACCAGACATCTTTAGGAAGGTAGGAAAACCAATTTCTACTTTTTATGTTGTATGCGGATATAAAAGTGGATGGTGGAAACAATATTCCGTTGTATATTTTAGTGAAATAGTTGTAAAGTTGTCCAGATGAATAGTCTTGATTATTTGGTAACATTGGCTGTAAGATTAAATGCGTTTCGCTATTCAGAATGCAGTGGACGTCTACGATGTTGTAATCACAGCTCGATTATACTGTGATTACATCGCCGTAATCGTCCCTGGCTGAGTTAATGTCATGCCAAACCGTCATTTTGTTTTAGTTTAACTATTTGTCATAATATCTTTGTTTAATCTATGTTTTTTTTCATTATAGTTTTCATGTTCATACATGTAGTCTCCCATGCGGAAGAAGATTGATATAAATAAATAGGAGATGTTGATGCTCATCATTGTCTTCGTTTGTCCAAAAATGTTTTATTTTACGCCTATCATAATGATAATTTTGTTTGGGGAATTTTTCTGATATAAAATTCAGTGTGATTAAATCTTTGATAAGCAAGACCTGCCTTTGACGTCCCCACTAAAATTGACTCGGCAAAACAATAAGGCAAAATGAGAAAATGCTTATAATCATTTACATTTTCTCCTTTTGCCTTGATATTTCCCTGGCCATATAATACACAAATCCAATCTTCACCAACTCCAAATAATCGTCTTCAGCAGCTTTTAAATAGGAGTACCTTAACCCAATACAAAACAGCAAAATTTCAAACTTGTCCAAATTGTAAGACGTTGCAGATATTTTCATTAAATTGCTTGTCACAAGCCATTTCTTTATTTACCAAAATATATTCCAAATTGAATGCACTTATACTGTGCGGTAACAAAAAATGTCAATATATTTGGTAATGGGTCAATATTTTGTCGTTTAGAAAAGAGTTAACCCTTTCCCGAACGACAAAATTCTAGGGTGATCCACTTCAAAAACTGCCACAAATGACAAAATGGATGTTATTAAAGATATGATATGTGTAAAATATGGCACAGAAAATATTGAGACAAAAGGAGAAACTGCTGATTATCAGCAGTTTCTTCTTTTGTTTCAATGTTTTCCCAAGCCTTTTCTATTGGGGACGTCTTGGGAAAGGGTTAAACTGACCTGTGTTTTGAATGATAAAGAGCAGGATAATCGCTGTTCTGTTGAAACAAATGGCGTTATTTGACGTTGTCTCTGTTACGCCAGAAACGTCGTAATCTTTACGTACAATGTCCAGGCATTGTTGGCGTGTATCTGAAACATGAATAATACTAAGTAATGTTACGAATTAATTTACGGTTCCAGAATTATAATGGATGTAATTTAAGGTATTTAGGGCCTAATTAAAAACAACACTTTCTAGCCATAATAAATGCATCAAATTACACACACTTGTAAATACACTTCATATAAGTTGAATCACCGTGGCGGATTTCAAGATTATGCTTCAAGAGGAAAATAATTTACAAATATTAGTTTACTCTATATTCATATGCAAGGGAGGTAATTTAGAACATTTTTGTCTAATATTTTCCTAAATATGCATCAATTCAAAATTCTAATCCGTACAAAATGCTTATGTTTATATTTGGAATGGAAATGTAACACAGTTTAGGAATTACTAGAACTTTTCAAATTTTGCCGCTGGCTCTTTGGTGCTGTAATTAGGCCCTTCTTACCTTAATCAAAATTATCTACAAGACAAATAGGCTATGCCTGATAGTGTTTAATATCACATATCAATTGTATGCATTTCAAAACACCAGACGTTTTGTTCTGATGTGAATAGCAGCATGATCAGTAAGTCATTATTATAATAAGTCTAGAGGACTTTATTGCAAGTAAAAAACGCTGTCCCACAGACTACATTTTAGGAAAAAGCCGAGGCGCACAGCGCCGAGGTAATTTCCATAACATGTAGTTGAGAGCACAGATAGAGTATAGGTGTTGATAAATGACCTGACAGAACATCGCCAGCAAATCACCATCGATGCTCTGCCAGTTCCTTTATCTGTCCGAACTTTACCACGCGTGTATTGGTCTTTATAATTGACATGACAGAGTATCCTCTTTATTATAAACAATAATTTGAATATACAAGTGTATATTTTTTGATAAACGATCTGGTAGAGCATCTCTAGCTAATCGCTAGTGATGCCCTGACATGTCATGTATCGTGGCATATGCCTACCCTCATCTGTAAACACAACAATTTGTATATCCTCTGTGATCTCTTTTCGGGTATCCACCTGTCGTCGTTTGCGAATGACTTTCTATAAATCGTAACAAATATGGTGTCGATAACATCATTTTTGTTTACAAGGAAAGGGACACCTATACTACTTGTCGTGATAAATGACCTTGCAGAACATCTCTTAACTAATCGCTAGCGATGCCATGCTTAGTCATTTGTTTAGATCTATACATACCCTCGTCTGTAAAAACAACAATTTGGATATCCTCTGTTATCTCTCTACTGGTATCCACTTGTATTCGGTTACTATAAATAGTAACAATATGGCGGCGATTACATCATCTTTGTTTACAAGCAAAGAGATGCCTATACTACTGTCTTGATAACTGACCTGGCAGAGCATCGCTAGCTAATTGCTAGCGGTGCTCTGCCAGGTCACTTATTGACACTTATGCTTACCCTCGTCTGTAAAAACAACAATTTGGATATCCTCTGTGATCTCTTTGCTGATATCCACCTGTCGTCGTTTGCGCCCGTACTTAGGATCTCCGGAACAACCGTCCTAAAATATACACAATACGGTTCGATTTATTTGGGTTTAACACCTTTTTCAACTGTTATGGTTATATCGCGCCTGGAGCACCTAACATGAGTCTCTGCTATTTCTCGCGCCTGCATTTCCACAACATCCAAACCGAGCCTCCAGTTACTCGCCCACATAGGTTCACGACATCAAACCAATGGCGGGTTACATTTTCGCCAGAAAGAATATTTTTTCATAAATTTGACTTATATTTCTATCTAAATGAGGAATACTTTCTTATGAAAATTCTGAAAATTTCAACCAAAAGGATTGCACCGTTTACGAGGAATATATTCTTACATACATGTAGTGCAAATTAAATAAAGTGTCGTTTACCACATTTCAGAATTCAATTGGAATTGTCATTGAGTCTGAACTTTAAATGTGTATTTGTAGCTTATCAGCAACAATTAAAAAACGCCGATACATGTAAGCCCATTTGAGTAACCTATCTTGCCATCAAGACATACTGTAAATAATTAAATGTCTCTAACTCTAAACTATATTAACCCTCAAGCTACCAGTCGAGGTCATTTATGACCCCAGACACATATTTATGTTTGCCACTTTCAGAGTTGTTCTCCGATACACGTTTCCTTTTTTGACTTTGTCAATGTTCTATTTGTGGATAACATGTCAACTTTTCTTTAACATTGAAGGACCTTTGTAGGATTTATCATCTATTTCTCTGCTGGGATCAGAAATGACCCAAATGTAAACTCATTGAAAAGTATAGAACATTGGGATATTATTGTGCGCGACGCCAATACATTATGATTGTGTTTTTAAAATCTAAATCAGAAATGATACATTGCCCAACAGAAGAGAACAGTTCATTATTCTTTCTTCTAGTATGTTTTCCTAAATATACCTCACGATAAATGACCTGGCAGAGCAGCCCATGCTAATCCAATGGGATGCTTTGCCAGTAAATTGTCGTGAGCTGTATAAATGTTGAAAAAAGTTATTTCCTAACAACAACAAATACTTATTACTCAAAAAGCGCCTGGGGTCAAATGACTCCACCTGGTAGTTTGTGTATGTATACTAGGACAAAAAAGATACGCAACCCCAATTTTTCATGGTATTTTCGACAAAATATGTTTTCAATGGCTGTTGAGTACATTTTTAATATACATGCATCCATACGCATAAATACAGTGTCATTTTCTTCAGATGTCGTACATTCATCACGTGATACATGGCAAATTGTTAAAAACTGATAATCTCCTGCCGTGTTTTCTAGATGACTACTATCAAAACAAATTTTCATCAAACACAAGCTAGAACATAGACAAAGAAGAAGCCAAAGCGTTCACACACTTTTCACTACGCTACGCATAGCAAGGCTATGCCAAAACCAGCGCCTAACTGCAGTACAGATGTTGTTGGTGGAAAAGGTTCAAAATGTAGTCGTAAGACATTGATGGGGCAAAATATCGACACATTTTTGACTGTATACGTTGTTGGTTCTCAATTGGACCACAACCGATTGGGCACGAGGCGGACGTGCAAGAGATATGACGTCAAGGCAGGACCGAATAATCACGTTAACCCCACCTACGGGATAGGTTTAAGACTGCAACGGAGACCGCTAATAACTCGTATGGACTTCACAACAGTCGAATATCGGACCAAATTGAACGAAACAGATTGTTTTTTTCGACCTCCGTCCAATTTTTTGTCGAATTGTGTTGACGCGCGATTTAAACTGGGTGTTTTCTTACTAATGAAATTGACTACCAACAAGATTTTGTGAAATTTACATGGTGAAAAGTTACTGCTTTAAATGTATTAAGTTTTGTTTAAATCTGATTAGATGTCTTTGCGTAAGAAGGAATTGAAAATGAAGTTGCGTTTCTTTTTTGTTTCAGTATAAAATTTGCTGGTAGCTTTATTAAATTGCATTATTTTTTTCTTATTTTCTTATATGGTTGATATCTTATTCTGGCAGACAATAAAGAGATTGGACAATTATGCTTTATCTTGCGTACCACTGCAAACTCATCATTTTGGAATACGATATTTGGCCGAATTGTGCTTGGCACGATCTCTCTTTAGAGGCCCGGTCACACACCTTTTCGCGTCCACAACGCGTCCAAAGGTATACTGCAGGGGTCCACTGTTTTAGACGTTCTTCGACCGTGATTTAGCAGGCCTTTAGATTGTATTAGTTTAACCAATTACTCGATGGCAAAATTTTACACTGGTCCAAATTCAAAGACGATGCAAACGACAATGCCAAGTATTTGGGCCTATTTTGATAGAAAACATTGTGGGAAACAAAGAAATTGATTGTCTCAAGCAATTAGTTCATTTACCACAATGCTTTCCAAAGCATTCATCTTTTGGAGAGCCAAAAATAATCAATGGGCGGGAATGGGTTAAAGAGTTTTTCAATGCGATAACGGTAACATTTCCGGCAATGTTTTCCAAAAACTAGTAACTGAAAATTACAGCAAGCTGCAGTTACGAGGCTTTTGTTGAAAAGCGACAATATATTTGACTTACAGCCACATAGCAAAGGTCTCCATACATCTGATCGTTGAGGTCACAAAGATTGACAAAAGCTCTCAATCGTAGGGTATACGCACCTGAAGTTGTAAAAATAAATCGTCGGTTACAGGTCAAAACCTCGTAACTGCAGCCTTTTTCAAGCTGTAGTTATTAGATTTTTATTTCCTACCAACGAAATAACACAAAAAAGGTACATATAAAAAAGGTATATGGCTATTAAAAACAAAATTCTACATTTATTTATTTCTCTGCTTTTCAACAAAAGCCTCGTAGCTGCAGCTTGTTTTAAGCTGGCGTTACGAGTTTTTGTTGAAAAGCGACGAAACATACATGTACATATACAAATGCTTTTGCATCAAAACATTACATACTTTATAGCAAACGGGACCCTTATTTCGGGTACTCATTGGAGTCGTATTTATGACTTACCGCGCTTGGAAATTGTCCGTTTAGTACTGGAATTAAGGCGGTAAATGGTCCCGGAAGGCCACATTTAGTGTGACGGGTCACATTTCGTCGCTTTTCTACAAAATTATCGTAACTGCAGCATAAAACAATCTGCAGTTACGAGGTTTGTGTTGAAAAGAGACCATTTATGGAAACATGACTAAGCCGAAACTGAGATTCAGTGACTTCTCAGAACGCCCCTTCTAGTGTGATCACCATCCGTCGCTTTTCTACAAAAATCTCGTAACTGCAGCTTAAAACAAGCTGCAGTTACGAGAGATTTGTTGAAAAACAGCGATTTATGGCAACATGCAAGTCCATAGGAAGCAGTTTTATATTGCGGTGGCTGAAGTCCATTTGTCTGAATATTGGGTGGGCTGGATTTTCCCTAAATTTCCAGTGTAAAATAATTATGGAAAACTCGGTGTTTTTGGCCAACTTTGGGGCTAGCCCAAAGCCACCCCCTGATCCCGAGGACCTGTATGACTTACCCGCGTCAGGAAATTGTCCGTTAAGTACTGGTATTAAGGCGGTAAATTATACAACCACTGAAGTCGACCCCGCGTTACTAGGTGTAACCAAAACCGAGGTTTATGGCTATCCCTGAAGGCCACTTTTAGTGTGACGGGTCACATTTCGTCGCTTTTCTAGAAAAAAAAAAACTTCGTAACTGCAGCTTAAAACAAGCTGCATAGGAAGCAGTTTTATATTGCAGTGGCTGAAGCCCATTTGTCTTAATATTGCGTGCGCTAAATTGGATTTTCCCTAAATTTCCAGTGTAAAATAATTATGGAAAATTCGGTGTTTTTTGGCCAACATTGGGGCTAGCCCAAAGCCCCCTCCTGTTCCCACGGGCCTGTATGACTTACCGGCGCTCGGAAATTGTCCGTTAAGTACTGGTATTAAGGCGGTAAATTATACAACCACTGAAGTCGACCCCGCGTTACTAGGTGTAGCCTAAACCGAGGTTTATGGCTATCCCGGAAGGCCACTTTTACTGTGACGGATCACGTTACGTCGCTTTTCTAAAAAAATGTCGTAACTGCAGCTTAAAACAAGTTGCAGTTACGAGGATTTTGTTGAAAAGCAGTGATTTATTTTAACATGGCTTACCCGCGCTAGGAAATTGTCCGTTAAGTACTGGTATTAAAGCGGTAAATGGTAAAACCACTGTAGTCGACCCCGCGTTACCGGGAGTAGCCAAAACCGAGGTTTATGGCTACCCCGGAAGGCCACTTTTAGTGTGACGTGTCACATTTGTCGCTTTTCTAGAAAAAAAAACTTCGTAATTGTAGCTTAAAACAAGCTGCAGTTACGAGGTTTGTGTTGAAAAGAGACCATTTATGGAAACATGACTAAGCTGAAAGTGAGGTTCAGGGACTTCTCGGAACGCCCCTTCTAGTATGATCGCAATCCGTTGCTTTTCTACAAAAATCTCGTAACTGCAGCTTAAAACAAGCTGCAGTTACGAGATATTTGTTGAAAAGCTGGGATTTATTTTAACATGACATATTCAGTAGGAATTGAATCGGTAAAATAGTACAACCACTGAAGTCGACCCCGCGTTATTTAAAAGATAAAGCAGGGACCGAGGTTCATGGCTTTCCTGGAAGACCCATTTTAGTGTGACGCGTCACATTCCGTCGCTTTTCAACAAAAAACCTCGTAACTGCAGCTTAAAACAAGCTGCAGTTACGAGGTTTTTGTTGAAAAGAAGCGATTTATGAAAACATGACTTACCCGCGTCAGGGAATTGCCCGTTAAGTACTGGTATCAAAGCGGTAAATGGAACCACCACTGAAGTCGACCCCGCGTTACCGGGTGTAGCCGAGACGGTGCCGGTAATGAGAGTATTCGGACATCTGAAAATGGCAACAAAATTATCATTTCTCACAATGTTTTCTATACAAAAAGATAAGAAATAAATGAATTTTATTCACTTGATATTGTCATCTGCAGCATCTTTAAATAGGGAATGATTTTTTCCTTTTAATTGCGACCTAATTTCGGACAAATATTAGTATTATGTAGATGTTGTTACAAAATTCGAAATACGGAACTGTTCTATCTTGTTAACCCATTACTAAAAGACAAAATTTTAGACAGTTCCAAATTCAAAGATGTTGCAGACGATAATTTCCAGTGAATGAATTTCAATTTTTATGGGTATTTTTGGGGTAGAAAACATTGTGGAGAATATAGGAATTGCTTGTCATAACTACTTTGTTTTCCAAAGCTTTATCTTTTGGGGAGTCAAAAGTGAATGTGTGTTAATGGGTAAGTAATTTCGGACAAACAATAGTATTTCATAGTTGTTTTTATAAAATCTCGTAACTACGGCTTGATTCAAGCGATGATATACATGTATACAGCTGAGCCATTCTATATCCAAATTTTGAATAATATAAACATACATGAATGCTTACCCATTTTCCACAATATAAACCCTGGCGGGTATCATAATATTAACATACATGAATGCTTACCCTCTTTCCACAATATATACGTTGGTACGTTGGTGTCGGTATCATGATATAAACATACATGAATGCTTATTCATTTTCCACAATATATAGGCTTGCGCAGGTATCATAATATAAACATACATGAATGCTTACCCATTTTCCACAATATGTACGTTGATGCCGGTACTGTGATATAAACATACATGAATGCTTATTCATTTTCCACAATATATACGTTGGTGTCGGTATCATAATATAAACATACATGAATGCTTATTCATTTTCCACAATATATATAGTCTATCGGCTATAACTGTAGACTTGTATACAAACACTAAAAACCAAATACATAGTTTTAACATTTACCAAACCATTTATCGTAAGCTATACGACCTAATTAATGTCATAATTCTTTTATTTCCAAAAGAGGAAGTGTTTGTGTTGGGCCATTTATCAACAACAAGGAGTAAAGTGTTTGTATACAACTCTACATTTATAGCCGATGAGTTATACGTTGGTGTCGGTACCATAATCTAAACATACTTGAATGCTTATTCATTTTCGACATTTGCCTCGGTATCATAATATAAACATACATAAATGCTTACCCATTTTCCAAAATATATACGCTGATGTCGGTATCATGATATAAACATACATGAATGCTTATTCATTTTCGACACTGGCCTCGGTATCATAATATAAACATACATAAATGCTTACCCATTTTCCAAAATATATACGCTGATGTCGGTATCATGATATAAACATACATGAATGCCTATTCATTTTCGACACTGGCCTCGGTATCATAATATAAACATACATAAATGCTTACCCATTTTCCAAAATATATACGCTGATGTCGGTATCATGATATAAACATACATGAATGCTTATTCATTTTCTACAATAAATACGTTGGTATCGGTATCATAATATAAACATACATAAATGCTTATTCATTTTCCACAATATATACGTTGGTATCGGTATCATAAATATAAACATACATAAATGCTTATTCATTTTCCACAATATGGACGCTGGCGCAGGTATCATAATATAAACATGCATGACTGCTTACCCATTTTCCACAATATGTTCGCTGGTGTCGGTATCATAATATAAACATACATGAATACTTACCCATTTTCCACAATATGGACACTTGTGCTGGTATCATAATATAAACATACATGAATGCTTACCCATTTTCCACAATATGGACGTTGATGTCGGTATCATAATATAAACATGCATGAATGCTTACCCATTTTCCACAATATGTACGCTGGCGCCGGTATTAACATCTGTTATCGTTAAGTCAACCAGTAACATCGAATAATAATCTATAAATAGAATCAAAATAGATTTATTCTGCTATTACAGATTTCATTTGCAAGGCACGGCTTTAGATTTATTTTCATAGATTACGCGCCTAAGCTTTTTCTTAAAAATGATACATAAATATTTTTTGCGTATCTTTTATGTTTGTGTGCACTATGAAAACAGCCTTTTTGAAGTATTTTACATATTACGTTTTAAGTATTTTACGCTTTTTGCAAAATATGAACATATTTTGCATAAAGGTCAGCTATACATATGTTTGCATGAAGTTTTTTTTTATTAAGGATTACAACCCATAATTTACTACAAAAAGCACTTCTTCCATCTTTGGGCATCATCCGTGGCAACGGAAATTGACGAGGGTATTCCTCGTCAATGTCCGTTGCCACGGATGAAGCCCGTCAATTGACGAAAGTATCTCTCGTTAACTTTCGTAGTCACGGATGACACTAGAAGATGCTCGGAGTGTTCGATATCTATCAATTGATTGGTTGTATATGACGTGTGTCGACCTTCTATGCTTGAAATCGGTCCCGTATTTACCCAAACGGCAACTTTTTAGGGCGATCCACTTCAAAAACTGTAACAAATGACAAAATAGATGTTATGAAAGATAAAATTTGTATAAAATATGGCATAGAAAATATTGAGACAAAAGGAGAAACTGCTGGTTATCAGCAGTTTCTTCTTTTGTTTCAATGTTTTCCAAAGCTAATTCTATCAGGGACGTCAAAACCAGGTCTTGTTTGGGAAAGGGTTAACAAAGATTTTTTTTCTAAAATTGTTGTGAACTTACTTATGCTATAATAGATTCACAATTAAACGAAAATAATTTCAGTTGTTTTGATAAAGCAATTCAACTGTAATTATTCTCGTTTAATAGTGAATCGATTATACCTCCAATCAACGCTACAGTTGTTGTCACTCACAGTGCTGCCGATAGTTTGTGAATATATATCGCTGGTTTCAACAAAAACCTCGTAACTACAGCTTAAAACAAGCTGCAGTTACAAGGTTTTCGTTGAAAAGCGACGATATGAAGACCGACAGCTTACTTAAGCTACACCTAATCAATGATAGAGTTTCGTCAACGGACTGCCAATAGTTTGTGAACTCGGCGTGAATTTGTTTATTTTAAACCAAGCTATAACTCTAACGCGATATTTCGATCATTTTTTGGAAAAACCAATACTTACCTGTAGGAGGGGCAGATTAATGATCAATTATTGATGTGTTTTTTAGCCATTAATTTGAATTGTCCGATTGGTAGCATTACATCCGCAATGGTCTATTGGATACAATAGTGGCTTACGAATCTCACTCAGTTCACGCGGTATGCAGGCGGTGGTTCGAGGCTTTGGGAGAACATAACATTTTTAATGGTTACTTTCGAATGTTTTGTTTTAAGCATTTGTAGTTTATTGCTAGTCTCATTACAATACTCCAAATAATTATAATTTATTATCATTATTTTAGCTTTATAATGTTTTTTCTCTCTTTTTTCTTTTTATTTTTTCTTCATCTCTTTTAGTAGTGATCATTTATTTGTCATCATTTCATTTTTGTAATGTACAAATTTTCATCATTTTGAAAACGTTTTCACAAATAAACTCTACGACTACAAAACAAATGAGCATGTGTCCCGTGCACGATCTATTAAAAGAAAAGTTTCTCAGAATAAGCAAAACGATATCGGTGCACAGTGGATTCGAACCTGGGTCGCAAGATTAACGGTAATTGTACTTTCAGTCAGTCGATAGTTTTGACACTTCTTACGTAGGACGAATTAAAACATTATATAAGCTATGCAATGATCACCTGGGCTATGGTCTATTGCGTTTCGAGGCGTCCAATCTGTTTACAAAAATAAAGCGAACCCGATAATGGTCACATTATCGAGTTTTATCTATACAGTTTTGAGATTTTTGTTGAAAAGCGACGATGTACTATCATTTTTTAACATGGAACAAAAAATGAGAAACAAATTCTTACTTACTTATGCTACCTCCGATCAGTGAAACTGTTGCAGTTACAGGTCTCCCGATTGTTTGTGAACTCGGTGTGACGGTGAGAGCAAGACTGGCTTGGACTACGTCCGACACTGAAGCTAAAAACGTGGGCCTGAAACAGAGTAAATTATCGTTGATTTTCATCGAAAACCTGGAGGTTTTTGTTGAAAAGCAGCCACATATGGCATTTTATCACGTCTGCCGATAGTTTGTGAACTCGGTGTGACGGTGAGATCAAGACTTGCTTGAACAATGTCCGACACTGAAGCTAAAAACGTGGGCCTGAAGTAATGAACAGAGTAATACGCCGTCACTTTTCAACAAAAACATCGTATTTACAGCTTGCTTTTAGCTGTAGTTACGAGATTTTTGTTGAAAAGCACAGATATAAGACATTTTTCATAACAATGGTAAATTTTAGTCCAATTACGATACTATTATACATGTTTAATATTGTTTATAAAATTCACCTTTATTAACAATGGGAACAGTATTGATAATTTACAATATTTTTCGCAAGCGCTGGTTCAAATCTTGCAGGTATGAGGCACATGCAAGATTGGAAACATCACAAGCAAAATTAGAGTAGTAGAATTTTCGATAATTTTTTCATAATACATTTTATACAACGTACGATTTATCACGAAACGGAAACTACGAGTATATGCGAACAACGCACAGAAAATTATCTGGGGTACGTCTGTATGGGCCCATTTTAGTAACATTTTCAATTCGCTGTCCAATTATTTTCTGTTGGTGCTTGGTGCTTTAAAGCAAGAAAAAAAAGTAGAACACAATGCTCCACTACAACCGATGTATTTATCTGTTTTAGATAATAAAAGAGGTAGACAGTCATAATCGGCTACATCCATTTATCTGTCTGTGCTTATTCTTTCGGCCTCAAAATCGGCAGCGTTTCGACAGGGTCATGGCGAGGCGCAAAGACGCAGAAGGATATAATGGGTAAGTTGTTGGTACTTACACAAACGTAGGATATACAGACACGGTTTGTGACACAGCCGATGTGCAGTTTCCAGCTGTAAAGTATAGAACAATGTTTAATTAACCCATTACTTAGACTAGCCCTAGTCGTTTCTGTTTGCGTTATTTGTAAATGGGTGCATTATTCTGTTTGAGACTTGCCTCTATAATCCAAGTCAAAGGTATTTATTGCTAAAAGTCTAGTATTCTAGACTAGGATGTCATTTAAAAAAGGGTCTTTGCTTTTATACTATAACCTTAATACTAGGGTCTGGGCCAGACTACCCATTACTGCACAGTGACACATTTTGACTCCCTCATAAGAAGATACTTGGGAAAACATTGTAGAAAATGAAGAAATTGCTTGTGACAAGCAATTTCTTCATTTTTCACAATGTTTTCTAAACCAAAATGGTAAGATTTTTGAAATTACATCATCTCGATATTGCCGTCTGCATCACCTTTCAAATTGGAACGGTCCAAAATTTTGCCGTTTAGTAATGGGTTAAACTTTCATAAACGACATAACGCTGCTTTTCATCAAAAACCTCGTTACTGCAGCTTAAAACAAGCTGCAGTTACGATGATTTCGATGAAAAGCGACGATAATTTTGGAGTGGTTCTATTGGAAAGCTAATGCAAACAAAATGGCTGTTTCTTATGGTAACATTTGTGGATTAAATAGCACAGAAAATATTGAGGCAAAAAGAGAAAATGCATTTTCTTCTTTTGTCTCAATGTTTTCCCGAGTCTATTGTGTACTCTTTTCAGCCTTATTAATACTGGTTTCATATGAAATGGTACTTGCCTTCATGCTAGATATTTTTATATTTGGCAAATAACGCGCCTTAAACAATAAGGCAAATATCTAAGATAGAAAATGCAAGGAAATATCTCCGAACTTTAGGTAGGACACAAATCAAGCGTGTAAATTATGCTAAAATTGATAACTGCTCCAAGTCAATTCAGTGTTCGACCTTCCTTTTAGACCAATGAAATTGAAGTATAATTTCGTTGCTATATTTCACATAAACGAGAATGTCGGCTAGTTTATGTGACGTCTATACATAGCCACGCCCCGTCTCCAATGAACCGCTAGCGAACACTAAGTCAGATAGAGTTTGTATAGTAGAGTCTACGCGATATAAACATTCAATGCGCTGAGCGCATTTGAATGCTTATTTCGCGTAGAATCTAATATACAGCATTTATCTAATGCAAAATCATAAAATACCCATGTCTCTGCTGATATTGTATACTTACTAAATGACACGCCATCAACAAATTGGTTACTACTAGAGGTGATAAACCCGAAACTTGTATCCTGGGAAAATAGAAATATTCCATATGTTACAGTTGGTTATTTAAGAATAATCTATATTCTACCGTTGTATATATATATATATATATATATATATATATATATATATATATATATATATATATATATATATATATATATATATATATATATATATATATATATATATATATATATATATATATATATATATATATATATATATATATATATATATATATATATATATATATATATATATATATATATATTATATATATATATATATATATATATATATATATATATATATATATATATATATATATATATGTATTTATATATATATATATATATTATATATATATATATATATATAATACATATAAGTTTTTAGGGAGAAGTTTTTTATATAAATTTGGATATTAGGGCGAACGTTTTTTAAGTCGACCTGTAGTGCTTCGCCTTAAAGTTTAATAATTAATTTAAATTTATCCGCTAATAATTGGGACTAATCAATGAATGAATTTAATAGTGTAAGCCCTAAATATTTCCATGAACTTCTGGGAATGTACCTGTAGCTTTCAAGAAAAAATATATGGCGCCTCAAAAAAAGGCCCCTTATATCTCACGTTTTTAATTTGGTGAAAAAATAGCACTTAAGTGTAATATTTTTTTAAAGCACGATTTTTCGCAATCTGGCCGATAGATATTATTGCTATAAAGACATGTAATAGAAAAATACACAAAAAATACCTTGAACAATCGCCGTCAATTTATATTTATTTTCCTGGAAATTATCAGGAACGTTTGTTTCAAATGTATATTTTTCCTTGGATATACGTCTGAATGTATTCGAATATACACATATATTTGCACGAACAAATCTTTTGCAGATTACCGTTCATGTTTTTCAAAAAAACTGAAAGCAAAGAGGGGACAAAAGCACATTACATTCAATAAGTTCACCAATTTGACAGGTTTACTTGTATATTTTGTATCGCTCGATAAATACAAAAAAGACTTAAAGCCAGTTTGTCCTGCTTCTATACAATTGCAAAATGGTTTTGTATGAATATGAACCCTCTCCCAAAGAACATCTGGTATTGAAACCCTTGCAAAATGACTTAAGGTTCCAGAACTGTAATGGCAATGTTTAGTACATACAGTTCTAGCGTATAGATCTCTTTGAAAGTTGGATATGATGCAGACATTGATGAATAAAACTATTTCACCATCTTACTTTTTTAGATTTGTTAATCCAAGGGGCGATAACTTGCTTTAGTTTGGATTGCAGTAAAATGAGAAAATTACTTGTTTGTCAATGTTCTCAAAATTATGCAAATTTTGAAATTAATTAAGTGTTAGAAAGTTGCCAATTATAATTTCGCTCCATAACATACAATAAAATAGTTCTTTTACCATACGCATTTTGTGAAATCTGATTTGTTCGTGGGTCAGGGGTAGGTAATTCTCGTAAGAGCAACTACTTTTTAGAATAGGTGGATAGCACTAGCGTCTCAACTAAGGCTGTTCAGATGGAAACCCCATTTGTCGTCGAATCGAACCCGAGTTGCGAAATGAACTCACTCCCCGATAATCAATTTTAAAACCCTGTTTCCAAATTACGTCGCGTGGAAACCCCGTTTCTTTAAATATATGTCATCAACAATGACCAAAGAAAAGGAATTTGTCATACACAACAAGTGCATTAAATTGAGTGATCATCCTAAGATGTCTGTTTTCAGTGAACACTTGTTTCGAACCAACGGCATTCCAAATTTCATACTGAAAACAGGTTGCGAGGTTAATCCTTTCCCGTTTGAGCTATCGCTGCTGTTGATAATATAAGGCGTTTGTTAACTTTATTAATGTATCGCTTTCTAAAGATCTTACCCTTTACACAATATCACGAAAGTCAAATCACTACAAGAAAATGATAAAATCGAAAAAAGATCGTAAAGTTGGTAAAGTAGTGGCATGAATTGAATCGGGCAATGAATCTTATAGTGTTTGTTAGAGAACACATAGAAATCAGGAAAAGATACGACAGTTTTCCTGTATGGTCTCAAAATCTATTTTCAATTTTGGTCAACTGGCAATTGAGTCTGAGAAGGGTTTTTTGGAAATGAAAATCCATTTCGCCTGTCGAAAAGTGGTTTTAAGAATTGGACGTCCGAAGACGTCCAATTAAAAACTGAAAGACTCATAAAATGGTGGCCGGTTAAAACGAAAAAAATGTATTACAATTTATAGCAAAGGAATTCTTTGTGAAAATAGAAAAATCCCTTGTTATGTGTCGTACGCATGTAGAGAGCAAATCCCCCTTATTTGTCTCAAAACATGGTTTTGAACTTATTCTTCTCTTCAAATGAATTGAAATTAGATAAAAGGTTATCAGGTGTGAAAATGTACCACTCGACCGGGCAAATATGTTTTCTTTAAAAGAAATATCATTTTTCTGTTTG
Organism: Fragum sueziense; assembly: GCA_963680895.1. Classification (NCBI taxonomy): domain Eukaryota; kingdom Metazoa; phylum Mollusca; class Bivalvia; order Cardiida; family Cardiidae; genus Fragum; species Fragum sueziense. The sequence goes on from OY804610.1 coordinate 25,968,089, forward strand.
AAAAAAAAAAAAGAATAGATCGACACTATTTCTGTAAAGACTTAGAATGGCTTTATAAATCATAGTTATTATATCAAATCAATTCGTGGTGCAGTAGATTTGCTTTTCCAGGCTTCGTCCAAAGTGATAAGTATTGAATGATAATTATGTTCTGTACATAACTCATGGGTTAAAGTATGAAAATGATCATAAACATTCAAGTCATCTGATGTACTTCGAACTTTCGTATTAAATTTGATCAAACGATTTAAAACAACGAATACGAACATTCTGGTAATAGATAATAACCTATACGTTTAATGCCTCTTTCATAGCAAGATTTTTCGAAAATAAATAAATGCATAATTTTATCAATTGGATTATGACAAACAACAACTTTCACAAAAAATGTGTGTAGTGAAATTGATCCTCTGTGAACAGCAACCATCCTTTTTCTGTCGGTTGCGCGGGCAAACTTATTTGATGAAGTCTGCTAAATATATATGATTGAATGATATTTAAGGCGAACATTCCATTATAACAAGTAGCAAGAGTAGCAATCTAGATACGCTTCGCCTTAAGTGATAAATTTTCACAGGATGATAATCTATTCTAATATGATCGTTTGAATTTCAAAAGCAAAATATATGCAAACATTTAAGGCATTTTGGAAATAAATATAAGAACAGCATAGAGATTTATATCCATTCTGTTTTTCTTTCGACGTTGAATGGACGAATTTTTTGGATGAAGCTCTGATAAATTCAGTGTAGTTTGAAATTATTTGAATAAAAACAATATATGTTTTTTAAGATATGAGCATCTTTCGGAATACATAAAACAGTGCAAAATTATTTTAATAAGCCAATTGATCGATACTTTACTGATAGTAGAAAAAACACTTAATTACAGCGTGTTTTGTTCATAGTTCATTAATTCAATTACATAAATCCACGATTAGGTAAGAAAATGAAATAAATATATAAATTTATATAAATTTTATATATGTGAACGTGCGACAATTAATGCTTTTAAAAACAGTAGCAACAATCGTTATTTACTTCATACTTTATACTATTATATGTGTCCCGTCACGCTAAAAGGGACTTTATATGAAAAATTTTCACTTTATACAGAACACGTGTACCTTACAGGTAAACCTTTGAGCTATCCCACACTTAGAAAGTCTAGCTGTTGTTGAATTGCAACATTTATCTCCCTTTAATTATCGCAATTCTGAATCTTACATATCTAGTAACTTTCTTGAACGCTTATAAATGATTGAATGAGTCACAATGAAAGATGATAGACCATAAAAACATGGCGCCTATCCATTGTAGGTACAAACTGACTGTTGCATGTAAATATCCTAAGCCGTAGACAGACAAGAAACTGAATATGTATGTTTGGCACTTAAGTCGAACATTCTTTTACAAACAGTAGCAAATTTGTTAAAATTCGCCTTAAGTGATATATTCGTCAATGTTAATAAAACTTTTTATATGAATTATTTAAGACCATGATATATTACATTTATGAAACATTATCTTTTTCACAAAGAGTTCAACAAGAAGTAAAATAAAATGCGTTGAAAACTCATCAAACATTGTAGAAAGACAGACACACATATATCAATCACAGCTCATTTTGATAAATGTCACTCTAGTATTCCGTGTGCAGCTGTATTTTGAGTATTTAAGATTATATGCTTCCCCAATGACAAACGTAAACTATCGTGAATATTACGGTTTGCTTGGGGTGATGAAGGAACATCCTATTTCTTCCACTTGCTCTTTCAGATTTTTTTTGAAAACACGTGGCATAAATTAACGGCATTGTGTTGGACTACAATTTTTTGATAAAAAAAACTCTGCATCATGAAATTGTATTAAGGAAAATGTTTAACGCAAATCTTGTTTAATAAATTTAATTAGTCCATAGGAAAGGCTTATTTTACTTGAAAGATTACATTTACACTATAGAAATCATAACCGAACAGGAAATTGAAATGTATATGTTTGAGTGGTACTTAAGTCGAACATTCCTGTATAAACAGAAGCAGCAGTAGCAAATTGGTTAAAGTTCGCCTTAAGTGATATATTCGTCAATATCAATATATATATATTTTTTTCAAAACCATGTAATATTACAGTAATATACATTATCTTTTTCACAAAGGCATCACAATGATGAAAAACATGATATGCGTTGCAAAATAAAAATAAAAATGATTGAAAGACAGACAAAAACACACACAAAAATTTCAATTGATTTTGATAAATATCATTTCAGCTGTTTACTATTATTTTAGCTCACCTGAGCACGAAGTGATAGAGGTAAGTTATTTTGGTCACCCACCGTCCGTCGTCCGTCCGTCCGTCTGTCTGTCCGTCTGTCCTTTAACAATTTCTTCAGACGTCTTCTTCTCCTAAATCAATGGGCTAATTTTGACCAAACTTGGCAAGAATGTTTTCGGTGACCATTCTCAAAACTTGCTCGCGAATTTCCGATTCATCAAAAATGTGGGCATGGCAGGGCGTGGCTTATCGTACTCAGAGAATTCATAAGAAAATTCTTTAAAAATCAACCATTTGGCTAATTTGACTAAACTTGGTAGGAGCGTTTCTTGAATGGCCCTTTTTAACATTTTGTTCATGTTTTTTTTAATTTCGTTATAATGTGGGCGTGGCAGGGCGGGGCTTGTCCGACTTAGAGGACTCGTTAGATAATTCTTCAAAACTCTCCTCCTCCAGGAAAATTGGGCCAGTTTGAACAAAACATCGTAGAGATGTTTCTTGCATGACCCATTTTTTTCCGAGAATTGTTGATTCGTCAACAAATGAATGTGTGGCGGGGGGCGGGGGCTTATCGGAACTAAGATAGATTTTATGAAAAAAAATCTTTAAAAATCGACCAATGGGACAATTTGAACCAGACTTGGCAGAAATGTTTCTTGCGTAATTCGTTTCAGCATATGTTCATAACTTATTGGATTCGTTTAAAAAATGGTGGCGTGGGAGGTCAGTGCTTACCCGACTTAGAGAAATCGTTAGATAATTCTTCAATATTCTTCTCTTTAACCATTGGGCCAATTTGAACCAAACTTTGCAGACACATTTCTTGAATGACCTTTTTCAGGGCGTGTCTTATCGGGCTTACGAAACCGTTTGACCTAGGATCACGAATCTTTACACAGTTATTGTCCCTGACCCAAGAAAGTGGCCTCTAATGTTTGGGGTTATAAAGGTTTGTGTTATAAATCCATTTCTGTACACCAACTGGGGGATGTTTTGACCCACAGTCATTTTCATAATGAGCAGGACCTATAGAGAGGTATGACGACTCGAAATGAAAAGTCAGATTAAAAACAAAAAAGTCATGTGAGCGATATAGGGCCATTCTGGCCAACTTGTTGAAAACTTTGTGGTTTTATGTTAAAATCATGGGACTCTCTTTGTTTAAGGGTTTCATAGATATTCTGCATCTTAAAATACTATAATGGAAATGTGATAAAGGACGTTTTGCTCTATGGAATTGATTATTGCGTAGGCAACCCTCATTTTACTTGCAAGATTGCAATTATACTACAAAAATCAGAATCGAAGAAGAAATTGAAATGTATATGTATGAGTGGTACTTAAGTCGAACATTCTTTTATAAACAGTAGCAACAGTAGCAAATTTATCAAATTCGCCTTTAGTGATATATTCGTTATTATCAATGTTGATATATGTATATGAGCCGGAATCTGGAAAAACGTTCCTTATAGCATAATAAAGTACCGGTTTTATAAAGGAACAAAATAAACGAAATCTTCTGAATTTTGAAGGGTGTGATTTTCTGGACGCTTATAGCAACTGCTACAAAATGAGCCTTGTTAGCAATATGGTAGTTGGGGCTTTTGGTCGTAACCCTTACTTAAACGCTGAACCCTTTCATTTTTTTTCAAATTAACAAAAACATATTTGTTTATATCTTGAGTGAATGTTGACCTATATATCAAAATTGTTTCAAGTGAAAGCTTATAACTTGTTCTTTGATTTGCAGTCATTTTGTTAAAATCATCGCATTTGCTTATTGGTTCATATTCATCATATTCCTTTAAACTGTGATTTACTTCGTAAATTTGGTAATTACTTTAAAAAACCAAGACGTTTATGTTCATGGGGTGGGCTTTCTGTCTTTACTATTAACTAAATAAACCCTTATGTCTATGAAAGTGTTCCTTCGATTTTTTAAAACGTTTCGATTAAATATTTTGACATAAAAACATCAGAATGGAATTAAATGAAAACTTTTGAATTGCTTATATACTTGTGATTACATTATGCATATCACTAAATTTATTGGTTTGTCTGATATAATTTTGGGAAAAAACACATTTTGGTTAAAATCCATCAACATTGAATTCCCATTTGACAGTGCTACATGTTATAATTCCAGACTGACAACCTCAATTATAACACTAATGCCCCTGATCTGTCAGCTACATATCAGATACCTGTCTAATACACTTTAGGCCAACAAGTTGACATGGCTATGTAGAATACACAGGGAATGGACCCTAAAAAGGAGAAATCTCGATGTTTCCTCGGTGTGAATGACAAAAAAGGCTTCATAGAGAATTATTAAAGACATTAATAAGGACATTAATCCTTTTCTATATTCCAGAATCTCTGTTCAGACATAAAACTTGAAAGATAATCGGGATGCTTAATTTCATATGTGTATGAGAATGGTGTCCTTCTGCACAGTACAGTTTTTTGCCGCGATTGGATTTCGGGTAGATTCGGGTGGAAAAACGCAGTGGCCGCGGAAGCGCGTTTTTCCCTCCGAATCCGCAGGAATCGCCGCGACTCTTCATCGCAAATCGCGTCGATTTGCGCGGACAGGTAAGAATGTATTTTTGGCTGTTTTGTGATAGTTATTTGGTTTAATATACATTCCTCTCTTTATATTTTGTATGAAACGAAGAAGAAATGTGTTCACATTGTAAATCAAAGTACTGAGAGCACTGTAATTGGACGTCTCTGATTGATTGAGCGGGATTGTACATGAACGAAAGATATTTTATTCATTCTTCTGTGTTTAATTCTATAAGATCGGTTTCGGACATACGAAATCGGCTTTAATACCAGAAAACCCTTCTCAGGCTTCAAATTGATTTGATTGCCGTTTCAAGACAACTGATTTGTCTCTATGAATAATCACTATTAATTTGATTACCAAATTCAATTAAGGCCATGCGATTAGCACTTTTGTCTTCTTGTTTCGATTTACTATGAGTATTGTCGTCAGTTATACTTTTAATTGATTTTACGAGGGTTGTTTGATAAATTCGCGGAATTATTCTATAATTCCAAATTGTGTTTGAATGTCAAAATTAAATCTGTTTCGTGATAAACCTTCACTATTCGTTGGTAAGAATGCAAAATATCAACACCACACGTTTACAAATAATTTATACAGATGTCATTAAAAATGGTCATGTCTTGCCGGTTGCCTTACGCCAGAGCGTCACGTAACGTCACGCCGCCGTAATTGACGTCCGGTCTGTGAAAAACACGGTCTGTGAAAAACAGAATTGAGCGACCCGTTAACTCTTTAAATACAGTCTCCCACAGCAGCTTTAGAGCTGCTATGTATGCGATTTAACTCTGATTGAATATTACCTTAACTCAGTTACTGATGAATGATAATAACATGATAAATGTCTAGCAATTTTCTTTAGTTAATCGGAAGTTTCGATATGCTGGCCAATGAATTATGATATTATTAGTTCCGCACTGTTTAGTGATGCAGTCTTACATCAGTTTTACGCACATACACATGTTTATTTCTTTGTTTTGGGGTCATGGTAACGAAGCCGCATTCTGCAAGTCTTAAAATTTTATCTAAGGAATTGTCGCAACAACTTCCATACCGCATTAGAAAATCACAAGAAGAGTTACAAGACTGGACACGATTCTTCTGGTCGACGTCTCGTAGAAGACGACAAGCCAAACTATTTGAAACTTTTGATACAAGGATTCAACTCCTGTAAAAGTACGATAAAGGACTTGATTAATCTTCATAGCAACAGCCCGTACAGTCAAGCGCCTATCCGTCCTGACAAGCTGCTGTTCACAAGCACTTTTACCCTGACTGACCGAATGGTTTGATCTACCTGGCCAGCAATCATCGTGTATCGATGTTTTGTCTGTCTCTAAACGATCATGCCACTTCAATGCAAATTGTTTGCTTTTCCACTTATTGACAAATTCGTCGACTTGCCCATTTTTCTCAATGTGTAGGCGATAACTCTAACCAAACACAAAACATCATGACGGCGCGCCGTCAGATGACGTCAGTTTTCATCGACGATTTGCTTACGGCATGATTTTGAAAACGCTGTGTACACGTCAACTTTTGAAATGAAAAAGGCAGATTTTCAGAAAATGACTACAGAATGTCAACCAAACGCAAGCTTAATTGCCATAGTTATGACGCGCACCATTATCGTGGTCTGGCAAGATTTTCATCCACAAAATTATCTCAAATCTGACCAAAGGTAACATCGCGTATATGGGTTGCTATGGAGACCGAAAAAAGTGCATTAGAGTGGGTAAATTTTATTGTCGTTATACCATCATATGAATGACATGATTTTCTAAACATGCGTGTAATTTCATAATATTTGAACACGAAATATAGAAATGAGAAACAAAGTCCGCGAATTTATCAAACAACCCTCGTATAAAGTACGCTACAAAGCAATTTATTCAAAATGTAAGCCAACGCGCTACTTAAATGAAAGCCGCGATAGCTCACTTAGCAGAGTTCTCACCTTGTACTCTTTACACATGTTATATCCGGAAGGCCCTGGGTTCGAATTCTACTCAGACATTGTTCTTTTTAATCATCTTTTTTAATACGCCGCCTCCGGCGGCGTATATTGGCGTCATCTTCTCCGTCTGTCCGTCCGTCCATCCGTCCGTCCGTACGTCCGTCCACTTTTCTTGTCAACGCAACTCCTCCTAAGTGTCTGGCTGGATCTTCTTGAAACTTGGTCAATATTATCACCTCAATTGGTAGATGTGCATGAAGGAAGGATTTTATGGTTCGTTGATTTTTGCCTGAGTTATGCCCCTTAAAAACTTAGTCTCTGGGGCTTATTGAAATTGCAGCCTTGTCAACACAACTCCTCCTAAGTTTCTGGCTGGATCTTCTTGAAACTTGGTCAGTGTTATCACCTCAATTGGTAGATGTGCATGAAGGAAGGATTTTATGGTTCATTGATTTTTGCCAGAGTTATGCCCCCTTAAAACTTAGTCTCTGGGGCTTATTGAAATTGCAGCCTTGTCAACACAACTCCTCCTAAGTTTCTGGCTGGATATTAATGACACTTGGTCAATCACCTCAATTGGTAGATGTGCATGAAGGAAGGATTTTATGGTTCATTGATTTTTTCTAGAGTTATGCCCCCTTAAAACTTAGTCTCTGGGGCTGATTGAAATTGCAGCCTTGTCAACACAACTTCTTCTAAGATTCTGACTGGATCCTTATGAAACTTGGTGGATGTTATTACCTTAATTGGTAGATGTGCATGAAGTAAGGATTTTATGGTTCATTGATTTTTGCCTGAGTCATGCCCCCTTCAATCTTAGTCTCTAGGGCTTAATGATATTTCAGTCTCGTGAACGCAATTCCTTCCAGGCTTTTGACTGGATATTTATGAAAACCTTTTTGTGAACACAACTTTTTACAGGTTTTTGTGTGAATATTTATAAATCCTTGTCAATGTCATTTTTTTTGTCTAAAGGTTTATAAGTGGCGGCGTATATTGTGACCATGGCACTCTTGTTCGACTTCTATCTCCACCATCGTTGGCGAAAAAACGACCGCAGTGATTTAGAATCGATCTTAACACAAATTCAACGAAAAAAAGTAATGAAAAGCCGATCATTTACATACAATTCCGCTCAATCAATGAGAGGCGTCTAAATATAGTGCTCCAAGCACTTTGATTTTTATTCCTGTTTAGGGTAAAAAAAACACGGTAGCAGTTTTCATTGGTTGTGGTTACAAAACAAATTCAATACATACTTTTCCTGAAACAAAATACCAGATGAATTGGAGCACCTAACCATGGATTCCTCATACAAGTACTACCGCAGCATCCTTACATCTACAGATGTGCATAAAAAGAAGAAATTGGGAACGTGCCATCGGGAAAATGGCAGTGGAGTACAATAAGCAATTTAAATCTTCATATCATTATCAACGAAAATTTGAGAATAGCAATGTCCCTATCTGTACACATATTCATACGATCATCCAGGTACCATCTGTTGCAGACCCATTGCTTCATCTTCTTAGCTCAATACACGTAAACGGGTCACTTAAACGAAATAAATACAGATCGCTGTCACTTAGTCTTATACTAGTAATAATCATTGTTGTCATGATCATCGATCAGTATGTAAATAGGTCATGATACTGTCGAATATCAGTGATACAGAAGCTGGAGAAAAAAACTCGTAAGAGCAACTATTTTTCTGAATAGGTGGATTTCACTAGTGTCTCATCTGAGGCTGTTCAGATGGAACCCCGATTTGTCATCGAGTCGAACCCGAGTTGCGAAATGAACTCTCTCCCCGATAATCGTTTTCAAAACCCTGGTTCCAAAGTACGTCTCGTGGAAACCCCGTTCCTTTAAATATGTCAAAGACTTAAACAACAATGATCAAAGAAAAGGAACCTATCATACACAATACGTGCATTAAATTGGGTAATCATTCTAAAATGTGTGTTTTCAGTAAACACATCAAGAAAAACAAACGTTTAAACAAACGTTTTACAGAGGAAATAATCCGAACTGGTTTTGAACCAACGGCGTTCCAAATTTCAAACTGAAAAAAGGTTGCGAGGTTAATCCTTTCCCGTTTGAGCTATCGCTGCTGCTGATGATATAGGGTGTCTGTTTACATTATAACCATAGTGTATGCATGTATCGCTTTCTAAAGATCTTACCCTTTACACAATAAATATTACGAAAGTCAAAAAACTACAAGAAAATGATAAAATCGAAAAAAGATCGTAAAGTTGGTTAAGACGTGGCATGAATTGAATCGGCCAATGAATCTTATAGTATTTGTTAGAGAACACATAGAAAGTAGGAAAAGATACGACAGTTTTCCTGTATGGTCGCAAAATCTATTTTGAATTTTGGACAACTGGCAATTGAGACTGAGAAAGGGTTTTTTGGTAATGAAAACCTATTTCGCCTGTCGAAAAGTGGTTATAAGAATTGTACGTCCTTTCGGACGTCCAATTAAAAAGGACGGAGATTTTCACCAACAATCGCATTTTAAGGGAAATACGTTAATATTCATGAATAAGCTAATAAACTAGTTTGCATAGAATAACTGCAAATAAATGTCGTAAGCTTTCATTTGATACCATTTATACATCTTTATGTCAATATTCAATAACGTCTCTCTTACAACCGGTTGTACGTGCTCCTGCGTGCGGTCTGCGTCTAAAACGTATGTTTAGTCGTGCGATGCACGCACGTGCAACGTACGATTTTGGTGGACGCAACCACGACGCAGACTGCACGTAACAAAGAATTGACCGGACAATATTTTGAGGCGCTTTTACAACCCGTCGTGCGATAAATTGTGCAGAATTTTAAAACGTACAATTTAAAAAGTCGCACGACGGGTTGTAAGAGAGGCTTAAGATATAAAATATATTTTTTTTTAAATTTGAATGAAAAAATGATAGCGTTACGGGTTTTAGATATGGGTACGGCCATAGCCCCAACTGTCAGAGTGCTATAAACACTGAAGATGATTCTAAGATAGTGTACTTTATGTACTCAAAATCTCCCACGCACACCTTCTGTAGAGAGCAAGCATGTTTCTAGCTCAATGACTAGTATGAGAGCCTTTAACTATTTCAAGTTAGGGTAAAGGAGAAAACGTAAGTTAAAATGTTCATCATTTCCCTACCAGCAATAAAAGGCATCATGTTTGGTGTTCCTAACAAAGTCAATAGGAGAGTCTATGATTCTATGATTCGGTTTTACCCAAAGACATATAACCCCAAACTTAATCGTGGTAATTTTTGGTGGTTCTTGGATCTGTGATATGTCTTTTACATCAATATCAATATGGAAATCAAACATCCTCGCTCAAAAGACCGCTTCTCTCCGTTAAAACAGATTGTTCCAGGTCTTATTGTCTCTAAATTTTGTGATGCAAATCAAGGTCGATCACCCTGACCACAACTTATCATCATTGTCAGCCGAGCTCGATCTGTTCTCAATAGCTTGATGGAGTTGATCTGGTAGTCGGCGGAAAACTAACATTCTGCTAGGTTCCCACTGCCGATCTGATAAACTCGTCCAACACGATCACCTAAATTCCCCGATCTAGCCTGACCAAACGTACTAACGCGACTTCTTCTCGATTTCTAGCCGATCAAACTAGACCCTTACATGAGCGCTCCCGAACTTTTCCCGATTGCAACCCGACATCTTTTCCAATTTCCGTTCGATTACCCCGTCCAAAAAAGAGCCCTACACGATCAAGACCCGACGGTCACGATCTATAATCATAACAGTGAAATGAAATTAAATAGCAAAAATCGTTGGTTATGGTCGGAGAGTTGTCATAACACTCGTCCTGCAGCTTAATTAAACGGAAGGTATACCTTACGATAAATGACCTGGCAGAGCAGCCCATGCAAATCGAATGGAATGCTCTGCCAGGTCAGTTCTCGTCCGCTATACGGCATTCGCTAACGTAGGATTTTGTCAAAAACAATAGAGTGTGTGATCGTTTGATATATTTATAAAGGGTAAGAAACGTAAAATACAACAAGATATGTTTGTGAAACACGAATACTCCCAAAATGGCCATTTTTAGCTCCACTGGCCGAAGGCCAGCTGAGCTTATGTCATGGCCCTGTGTCCGTCGTGCGTCCGTGCGTGCGTCAACTTTTTCTTTAAACATGTTCTTCTCCAAAACTACTGGACCAATTTCAACCAAACTTCACAGGAATCTTCCTTGCATGAACCTTATCCAATTTTTTCAAAAAATTAAATTCCGTGTAGAATTTGAATTTTAATTAAATTAAACTATTTGAATTTTCGAAATATCTTTAAAAATCTTCTTTTCCAAAACTATCGGACCAATCTGAACCAAACTTCACAGGAATCTTCCTTGCACAAATTTCTTCCAAATTCCTTCAAAAAAATTTCGAGCAGAAATTAAATTTTAATTAAAAAAATTAATTTAAATTTCAAAAAAGATCTTTTAAAATCTTCTTCTCCAAAACTACTCCAGCAATTTCAACCAAACTTCATAGGAATCTTCCTTGCATGAACCTTTTCCAAATTCCTTCAAAATATTAAATTCCGTGTAGAGCTTGAATTCAAATTAAATTCAATTAATTAAATTTTCAAAAACATCTTTGAAAATCTCCTCATCCAAAACTATTGAACCAATTTCGTTCAAATTTCACAGAAAGCTTCCTTGCACAAGTCTCTTCCAAATTCTTTTATAAGAAATGGATTCCGAGTAGAACTTAAATTTTAATTCTATCTATCAATTTAAATTTTCAAATTATCTCCAAAAATCTTCTTCTCCAAAGCTATTTGACCAATATCAACCAAACTTCACAGGAATCTTCCTTGGATGCATTTTTTCAAAACTCTTTCAAAAAATAATTTCCATTTAGAACTGAAATTTTAAATAAATTAATTGAAATAAATTTTCGAAAAATCTTTAAAAATCTTCTTCTCTAAAACTACTGACCAAACTTCACAGGAATCTTCCTTGCATCAATCTCCAAATTCTCTATAAAGGATAATTTTGGTTTATAATTAAAATTTTGAATAAATTAATTGAAATGAATTAATTAAATGAAATTTTCGAAAAATCTTTAAATATCTTCTTCTCCAACATGCCTTATTGAATTCATTGTAATTTAGCTTGAATGTTCGATGTACAGTTCTCCATAAGATTCTTTGAAAAAAATTCGATCGGATGAAAAACATGGCCGCTGTGGGCTGGGCTTACTTTTTGCCATATGAAACATAGATTAGTGCAATTTTAAGAAACTTTTAAAAACATTTCTCCTCCATAACCACTTTTTGGATTTAATTGTGGTGAAGCATATCTTCTTTGGATAGACCTCTTTTGTATTCCTTGAAGACATTTGTAGTATAAAGGCCTATAAAGTCTAAATGCCAGTGGAGCGATAAAGGGCCATCATGGCCCTCTTGTTAAAAAATGTAAAGTTTCTGTGTTAATGGTTGATAGGGTTACCAGATGACCTTGAGGAAGGTCAAATTGCCTGGAACAGAAAGATATCATTCAAAGGAAGTTACATTGCAAATTTGTTTAAATGTTAAGTTTTCGGATAGATAGACAGACGAACAGACAGACGTACAGACATACATGAGTTAAACAATATTTCCCCGATCTCTCGATACGGTTGCATAAAAAATATTTTCGAATGACAATCACAATGCTATATGAAAACTTGACTTCCTGCCTTCTCTGCTATATGTGTTTTCTGTTTGTAGTCGATAGTTATGCATTTAAACGTAAAGTTAAATCAGTCTTTTCATTGTTTATGAAGGGTCAAATTAATATTTCCCGCCATTGATTTAGGTAGAATTATATAAAATATCTTGTGAGCATATCTTTACACTGTACAGATTTCCCTCCAAATTTTACATATACATGTATGTAATATTAAATGTCAACTATCTGAACCTAAGGCTCGCCGATCCTTTTCCGTCTCTTTGTGCAATTCAAAGCAGTACAATTTCAAACTACTTGCGCTACAGATATAGAGCTTAAGAATTTTGTATGCCCAAGCGTCCACAGCCATAATGTCTTGACCGAAACTTCCGTGACAAAAAGGCCAACGTCCTACATTTGTTCAATTAATGCCTTCTTCCGTTAAATTGAAATACGGTTGACACTCGTTGTTTTGATATCAGATGAGTCGAATTTCTGCTTAAGTAGAAGTGAAGAGGAAGAGAGAGAGAGAGAGAGAGAGAGAGAGAGAGAGAGAGAGAGAGAGAGAGAGAGAGAGAGAGAGAGAGAGAGAGAGAGAGAGAGAGAGAGAGAGAGAGAGAGAGAGAGAGAGAGAGAGAGAGAGAGAGAGAGAGAGAGAGAGAGAGAGAGAGAGAGAGAGAGAGAGAGGACCGGTTGTCATTCCCACCATAGAGCACTGGCTTCATTTGTGAGACCCGCCGTCGAACCAGAGCTAGTGGGACCTTACCGACATTTTAAGTCCCATATCCTCGGGTCATTAACCATTGTTTGTGTCAAAGGCTAATCGGCACAGGCAAATAGGAAGTTATTATTATGCTTTAGAATTTATGTGAGGGGAAGGAGTACTTGAAGGCATTAACGCTGGCGAATGGTACCAGGAATCCATTGACGGCTGATCAAAGTTATCGTATTGGTTACGAAAGGCATGCTGGCATGGCACGGCCCTGGATCTTCGGTCATAAGACATTTCTAATGGTAACTGCTCTGACACGTCCGTAGATTTTAGGGTTAAACCATTGCACATTCAGCAGTGTATCGTGTAGCTGACTCGCTGAAGGCTTAGTGCTGGTAACCTGTTCCTTTTGTCAAGTTTCGACCTAGATCTGCGATCCGTTAGCCAATGATCTTGCTGATTTAACGTTGTATAATGACCAAAATGGAATACCTACCAACGGTCTTATTTCATATAGGATAATGACCCCTCTCTTATACAACACTCCTTTGTAAAATAACGATCCCCTCTCAGTTTATCTACAAAATATTGACCCCAACCTAACTTATTGCTTATTTTACACCGTATATTTATTTGTTGTTGTTAGTTCACCTGAGCACGAATATTGTGGTCACTCAATGTCCATCGACAGTCCGCCTGTCCTTCCACAATTTGTTGTTTATACTTTAGCATCTACGAAAGTTTGACAATTTTGACCAAACTTCGTCAAAGCAATCATGGTCATAAGTTCTCTGATTGTATTTAGATTATGGGCCTTTTTGAACAAGTTAAGAGTATTTTGCCCTCAAAATACAAAAATAGCTAGTTTGACTTTATTTAGTCTGTAGCAACTACAAATATTGATCAATCATAACAAAACTTTGATATATTTTTCTTGATCATAAGATCTCGGATAAATATCAGTTTGATTGGACCAAAAAGTCATGAGTTATTCGCCCTTAAATGTGACAAAATTGTTGTTTTCCACTGTTTCCCATTTTTGTTTACATTCAAGCATCTCTAATTATTGACCAATCACGATGAAATAAAAAATAAAAGAAAAATTAATGAAAAAACGTTGGTTACCACAAGATCTTGAGTTTGATTTTCGTTATGATCGGACCAGAAAGAACTTGGATGAATCTGAAATTCAGCACAACCAGAGTAGAACATGCTTAGTATCATCTTGGTTCTGTGGGCGATTTAAGACCATCATTGTCCTCTTGTTGTTGTTGTTATTGTCGTTGTTGTTTCTACTGGAGCTGATGCTGACATACATGACTTGGTTTAAAGTTAATTCGAATGCTACTTATTTTGTTTTCAACTTATAAGCAACATTTATTCTATTTCTCATTCGAAAGCCTTTGTTCATACCCCACGGTGGTATTTCTTAAAGGGGCCCATGCTTGATTGGCGAACATACTTACCAAAGTGCACCACTCTGGTAAGCCTCAAACTAATTACGGTGAGAGGCAAGTGATTCCATGTCGAAACTTTAACTATATGTTCTTTCCACATAAATATGCATAGGTAGTTGTTCGTATTCCCTGACAAAATACCGTACTGTGCCGATGAATCAGAATCCATACAGATGCGGTGGAAGCACATAACCAGAAAGTTTGAATCAGGTACGTCCAAAAATGAATAGAGAGTTGTGGTCAAAATGCTCTGTATATACGGACAGATACATGTAAGAATGGGTGCCACTACGCCCCCAATGCCTACCCGCGGAGATAAATATTTTGTAAGTGTACCTTAGTTGTGATTAGAATAGTGAAAGAATTTTGGTGTGTATTTGGGGGAAGGGGGGAAGTTATTTTAAGGGGGTCACAATTCTACGGGAGAGGTCACTTTTCTACGTGTAGGATGTCATTATACTATGACCCCAGTCATAATACCGGGCTGTCGGTATTCTTTATAAAATAACGGCCGGGGATCGTTATTCCCCTAAGCAAGGCAGTCATATGATTACTTGTCCCTTCCAGCATGTCATGATACCAGATCTTATCTTTGGCTCTAGCCGGCTGTTATGGCACGACTAGTGCATTTATCTATGGGCTATTAGCCATTGTGCGTTCTGCAATATTGTCAAATTTGGTATGTGGTGACCCGATGACAATTGATTATTAATTATCATAATATACTATTCAAAACAGTGAGAAGGGTCACTTTTTTTTATATGATGATAGTCTAATCAAATCTCACAATCATTAAGTTATCAAAATGGATAGAATTTAAGAATTTGGATTTCTGAAAAAGATTCATTGATATAAAAAGGAGAGCCCCAAAAATTACAGATTTTCGTATATAGGCAATAACAACTTTTTCAAAATTTGGAATGTTTGACTTTTTGGGCTTCAAAAATAAACTAAAGCATTCTTGATTTCTTCTATTACCTCTTTGTGTCCTTCACGACATTCTGAACAATTCATAGCTTCCCGTGTTCTCAGGGAACAATACACTTTTAAAACACTTCTCAGAGTCCATAAATGCTTCATGTTACATTATGATAAGTTTGAATTGTGACCATTAGTTCATTTGTGATGCTTCTAATGAAAATTGGGTCTTCAGCAATGATCAATCGGTAAATTAAAGTCATATAATTGGGAATAAGCTAAGGCACTGTCCGATTCATATCTATCATCATAATCATTATCTCAGGTAATGTTTTGGTGAAAGTGGACTGAAAATATAAAAAAAAAATGATCCACATGAAAGGTAAAAACAGTATAAGTGCATGTTCATTACCGAATGTTATTTGGTAGCATCCAATGAACGACCATATGCCGAAACTGAACATCTGACCCACAGCTTGCGATCACCAACAAATACTGAAGTAGCAAACAGACACGGAAATTTATTGCAGCCTTCGGAGAAGACAATTAAGATCAATGTGTTCATGAAAAATTGTTGATTATAGTCATAACAGTTATCAGTTCCTTTGAGCCTTTAGCCAGATTTGACTATGGAGAAAGACTGACATCCACACACCTCAACACACAACTCAACTTTGTTTGATGAGCGATATCTAGAATTAGAGCTTAGGTACTGAAGAAGTCGTCTAGTAAAATAACAAACACCAACATGGGTTTGGCTTAAAACGTTCATTATATAATGACGAGTCATTATTGTTACAGAACATCTATTCTGCAAACCTGCTGCCATCCATATGGCAACCATAATTGATTCCAGAGACACAGAGGTCCTTATAAATGGTTTTCAGTGACGATACAACTTTAGCAGATTTGTCAAACTTTGTCTATTAAAAAGTATTTGATACAAAAGATAATTATTATGATTTTTGGATATCTTGTATTTGCATTTTATGATTTCAGAGAGGCTGCTTCATCAAATTCAAATATGGCAGAAAGAGGCATTGATCTTGTATAGTCTACGGACTATAAATCCTACGATGACTCCTGATGGCATTCTTTGTAAATGCTCGGCATCCATGCTAGAATTGTTCCTTAGGCTATTACAAACAAGATAGGGGTGGATGCCCAGCGTGATTTTTCGATTTAAGGTCACAATGAGGTCAAAGGTCAATGAGTGCAAAAATCAAGAAAAATGGCTTATAGATAAAGCAGAATTATTTGTGTCCACACAAAATGAAAGCAATTTAAACGTAATCAAACGAATTGAATCAGGAATGGACTGAGGCTCACCCAGTTCCTATATTGTCATTTTCAAACATTATTTCACCATATTTATGCTAAAAACGCTCAGGTCAATTACAAAATAAAGCACGATACTTAATGAAATTCTTATTGAACTTGAATAAAAGCTTTAGTTCTTTTATTACACACACATAATCCAAGACATTCTTGTAACCAAAGGTAGCAATGATAGAGATGTTCTTGACTACTTAAAACAATGTTCGGAAGCATGCTTAGTGTCTCTTTCGAATTCCAGGTCAGAATGAGGTCACAGGTAAATTACGTTCCAACGTGCGACACTGGCAAATAGCTAAGCAGATACATTTTTTGTAAATGCAAAATTCATGCACTTGATGATGCAAGCTTCAAACTTGGCACACGCTTCTATAAAACCATGTAGCTAAATAAAAACCAATTAGCCATTCAAAAAGTATAGATGGCCGCCATTTTTCAAGATGACCGCCATTGACGTTTGAAAGATTTCGCTTTTACCATAAAAGCTAATATAATTGGCCGACTTTTGTCCTTTTCACAACAAAATGAATGTTTCCAAACATGAGAAAACAGAATTTTATCATGTTTTGTGCCTAAAAATTACAAGATGGCCTCTATTTTCCAAGATGGCAGCCATTGACGGGTGGAAAATACCGTTTTTACTATAAAACTTGATATGATTGGCCGCTTTTTTTTTACAACAAATGTATGTTTTTAAACACAAGATAACATAATTTTAAAATGTTCTGTGCATAAAATTGCCATTTCTTATATTTTGAACAATACTTTTTGGCAAACAATAGAAAATTTATCAACCCGGAGGCAGTAATAAAATTGGTGCAGAAAAAACGCAATCATTAATACTAAGACCCTTTTAATTTCTAGTAATGGTTATGGTGAAATGTTTCTCAATGGGAAGTGTTATACTTAATACCAGTTCTATGTTTCCTTTCATTTTGGTCAGAAATAATGGGATGTAAGCCTGATGCATAAATTACCTAACATTGGTCTCTTTAAATGGTAGCGTGCATAGCTCACCACTCTGATTTCTTGGAGCGTCAGCATTTACATCTGCATAATCCAGCGCAGCGTAGGCTAAGTCAATAGCACCAATCTTTGCACGACTTCTTGTGCCCACAACAATTGACGGAAGTTAATTCAAATCAAGACAATATGCTTCCATTCCTATTAAGGAAGGCTCATTACTTCCATTTTGGGGAAAGTTATTTGACCGCAAGTGCATTCTGCTTGGTAAAAAGTAGACCTTTCCAAAGTTGCGCTAGTTGGGGATTACGCCTCATATAGCTTTGCTGGCAGACATGATAAAAAGAGAAGAACTAGATCCCTTGTCCTATAACCGTAAAGCTGAAACAATATTACAGCCAGTGAAAGCATGAAAGACTCTCTCTTTCTTCCACCAAAAGACCTAGTGCATTGTATGTAGGGGCGTTTAGCATAAGTTTATAACCTTAAACGAAAGCTTCTCAATACCAATATCATTAAATTTTAGTCTTTGAAATGCATTGGATATTATCATAAGGACGTCTGTGCTGCTGACTTTGATTATAAAACATGTATTTGCTTATGATTACAAGGCGCAATTTCCCCAAGACTGGCTACCTACAACCCATTCTTCCCCTTTTACAATGACAATATTTTGCTGATACATCTGAACAATCTTCAGCCTGAAAGGTGTTGCAATCAGTCTTGTTGTCATTGTCTAAACAAAATATATGCCATACTTAAGATGGAATGCAATTGTCAGTCACTCTGTACTTGATGTCTTGACCATGCTTTGACCTTTGTTTCAACATTTAGGCTGGTGTATCTGTGTACATCGACAAACCAAATCAGTTAGCCTGTATAAGCCCATGAAGGTTTGGCACATTCAGCTGCATGTTCCTAAAGCATTTGGAGGTACAAAGCGACTATGTGTTTATCACAGCTGATCCATCAACTATGATAGCATAGACTTTTGGTTTTGTATATGCAGCTGCAATTTTGGCTCCTAGAACTAAGGAAAGCTGGAACTTAGTACTGCTGTGAAGTATTTAGTTCCAACCAAGCACAACCGGAGAGTTCGAAGAAATAGCTTCCTCATGATTTGCAAGCTATAAACAAGTTCGAGAAAGACTTACAATTTTACTTTAAAATCCTAAATTGCTTTTGACCACAGGGAGTTAATTCTGGTTTACATTACGCAAAAGAAGTCAAGTAGTGACTAATATTAACTTCAGGTAAATAGTAAACAAATCAGGATGTTATTCCCCATATCATCCATAACATCGTCAGCGTGCACCTTTCCAAAATTGCTGAAGAGTTGCTGTTTACCCCAAAATGTGTGTTTATGGTATCTAAAATTTCCATTTAAGGCTGGTCACAGTGAAATCGATTTGCTCAGATTGAAAGAACTGAAAGACAGCTGAGTACTTTGAGTGTTCTAAATATAAAATGCCTCTTTATGAACAGATATCCCAGTTTGATTATCTTCCAAAAGAAACTGTAACAGGAGTTGAGCACCCAAGAAATTGCTAACGGACAAAATAACATACAGATGGAGGAGTAGACAGACGGACAGACGACTTATTCCATGACATTTTTCGACCATTCGGGTGTATTTAGATGAAATTGTTGAGTCTTATCTTGAGGCGCCTGTGGTACCAGGGCTAAATAGAAAGATTTGTGTCATCATTTTTCATTGATTGTATTGTCGTAATAGTTATATGTACCTTTAACTCTTTCCCAAACAACAAAATCTTATGGTGCTTCCATTTGGAAGCTTCTGAAGCCGACAAAACGAATCTTTATGAATACTGGAATGTGTTTGTTTATCATATAGCCAGCATTTTCTTATTTTGTCTCAATGTTTTTCCCAAGCTCTTTCTACTAGTGACATCAAAACCAGGTCTCGTTTGGAAAAGAGTTTATGTACTTGTACAGACAACCAGATATCTGGACTGGAATTACTGGCACTTTTAAAATTTCGCATCTGGGTCTTTGGTGCTAATGAGAGGTTGGATACCTTAAGAGTTATACGCCTATCAGCCTCTACAATAGCACTGCTACAACCACAAGAATGTAAGTGAGTACCAATAGACTTCAGAGCAACCATTTCAACAGGAAGACTACAAAGATAACAACAAAATTGCATTCACCGTTCTGTTCTGACCACTGCCATTGAACCATTTTAACAAAGATATTTTACTTAGGGCAAAATTCAACGATATAACAAAAGTTTTGAACAAGATTCAACTTCTGCGGCCATTCCTGAACAGGAACATATTGCCATTTCAAATGCAGACGTTATGAAGTAGGATAAGCATAGTATACCATGAGTATTGGACTCACTAGATAGCATTTGGGACACTTACCTATCTTCTCTTGTTACACCGACAACGAACCCTGTGGTAGATTTCGCTGCATTACTCAGAACCGCGGTTAAATAAAGATATACCACGGTAGAACTCGGATTATTCCTTAGATATACAGTACAAGCGTACACAGTGCCTTACATAATGTTGAAGACACAATTACAAATTAAGAAATGCTTATGACTGAGGCATCGTGGCAAATACAATTGAAAAAAGACTGAAAATGTCAGAAATATTCAGAGATATACCGTTTTTAGCTTTGGAAAGTACATTTTTCCATCCCATAATAGTCAAAATATTCACAAAAAGTCATCTTTTCAATAAGGTTATGTCTCTGATGCAGTTTTCAGCAAATTTAGCACAATTAGAAGTAATAATCAAGCATGTAAAGCAGTTTAAAATATCTCAATGACTATTTAAACATGAAATTGCACCCATTTGACCTTTGACCTTGCTGTGACCTTAATTCGAAGTTTCAGACTGGGCATCCACCCTAGGAGGTTTTGTCATACCCCAAAGAATATTATTAGCATGGATGCCGAGCATTAACAAAGAATGCCATCAAAACCATTTTCTAGAGCTCCTACGAATTATAGTCCGTAGACTAGTAGGTTCTTTTTCTTTTGATAGATGTTAAATAATCAACTCCCCTGACTAAATGACACACAAAACAATAACTTAAACAATATAAAAAATTTGACAACAGTGTGTATATAATAAGAGAACATGGATAATTCATTGAATGAACGAAAAAACGCATTTTCCAAGTAAGCCATGCCTGCGAAGTTCTAGATTATCATGTGCATATATACTGAGAGGCAAAAGAAAGTATTCACTTTTTGCTTTCGATAGTTCTTTAAAATTCCATCATATCAAGTCAAAAGTGTGTACTTTTTATTTCTACCCCTAAACCAATAATACAGTGTTGATAAATTTCACCTGCAATTGCTTGACTACCCATACTCTTGCTACATGCCGATTTTGCATATTTTGCACATGCGACTTAGTTAAACATAAAATATAGCGGTAAATCCGTATTTGATTTCTTTATCATTCATTACAACAAATCGCAACTTGTCTCTAACAGTATAACACAATTCTCGATGGCTGGTAGAAATTGATCAATTTGTCACTTTTTGCCATTAAGACCCATTTTTCTATGACGCAGCATTACATGAAAGAAATGCGACACTATATACACTTAATCAGGTGGCATAGGAATAGTCTGCGCAAATTTGATCAAAATCCATCTACAACCGTAAAAGGTGTTATGTCCGATAATTGTTTTTACATCGAGCCCCATTTTGCCATGACGCATCATAATATGGAAAAGTACTAACAATGTACGCATGGTCCTGTGTGACTAGGTATTTTCAGTGAAAATTGAATCCAAATCCGTTCATAAATGTGAATTCTTGCGTTATTTTATTGATTAAATCCCCTCTTTTGATGCCGCTGTATGATATGAAAACACCTTCACAGCGGAAGGAATGGCAGATAGACAGGTAGGCGAACAAGTTAACATTTAAGCAAACGACCACCTACGTTGGCGTTTAGAAGTCGTATTTTTTTACATCGTTTTCACAGTAAACATGGAAGAACTAGGGTGTTTACTAATGTTTGCCTCTCAGTATATTTTGCAAAATTTACAAAAAATCGATAAAGACGTAAGGATGATATTTTAAAATGGGTGTTTTTTTGCACCTTAAAATATACCGTCCCAACAATGTTCTTACATTGTGTCACTTGACAAAATTTGATTGTTTTACTCATATAAGGGGCATATAGGCTATTCGTCCGGTAAACTGTCGTTATAGTTTATCAATAGACACGTGTTTTCTTAACGTTTTCTATACAACCAGATTGAAGGATTGTCCAATTTAAAAACCGCTGCAGACGAAAAAATGAATGTTTCTTAAGGTAGAGTTTGTGAATGCTATTTAGCAAATAAGCCTTAAGAACAAAAAAGGAGAACATTCTGAATATCACCATTTCGTTCTTAAATGTATCAATGGTTTTTTGAAGCATATTCTTTCAGGAACATCAAACCATGTCTTGTTTGGGAAATTGTTAAATCAGTTATAGATCGTTTCTATCAGCTTCTAACTGCACCCATACCTCCATACTTATCTGTCTATGTCTTTCTATCTGTTTGTGTGTCTGCGTATTTCTATACATCTCTCTTCATGTATGGTTCTCTCTCTGTCTCTCGCTCTCTGCGTCGATATGAGTCTCTGTGTCTCTCTTTTTGCATGTCTAACTAGCTGTGTGTCTGTCTGTGTGCTTGTCTCTGTCTACCTGTCTTTGTGTCTCCGTGTCCCTGTGTGTCTCTATGTGTGTGTCTGTATTTGTCCGTGTATGTGTATGTATATCTGTCTGTTCGTGCGTCTATGTGACAGTGTATGTTTATTTGCCTCTCTTTCTGTCTGTCTGCATTTCTTTGTGTTTGTCTGTCTGTCTATTTGTATGTCCGTGTATGTCTGCCTGTCTGTGTGTCAATCTGGCTTTGTGTCTGTCTTTGTGTCAGCCTGTGTGTGTTTGTGTCTCTCTCTGTGTTGTCTGTCTGTGTGTCTGTCCGCCTTTGCGGGTCTCTGTATCTATCTGTTTGTCTATCTTGGTGTGCATCTGTCTGTGTGCCTTTCTCTGTGTGATTGTGTGCCTTTGTGTCTACGTGTTTTTGTGTTTTGTGTCTGTCTGAGTGCCTGTCTCTGTGTGTGTCTGTCTCTGCCTGCGTGTGTTTCTGTCCGTTTGCCTGTATGTGTATGTCCGTCTGCTTTTCATGGTGTCTATGTGTCTGTCTGTTTGTAGGTATGTTTGTCTGTCTGTCTGCGTGTTCCTTTTCTGTTTGTGTCTGCCTCAAATGTCTGCCTGTCCGTGCATGTCTGTGTCTCTCTGTGTGCCTGTCTCTGCCTGTCTGTCTATATGTCTTTGTGAGTCATTGTCTGTCTGTGTATCTAGCTAAATGTCTGTCTGTATGTGTGCCTGTCCGTGTATGTTTGTCTACCTGTCTGTGTGTCTGTTTGTCTATGTGTGTTTGTG
This sequence comes from Fragum sueziense, assembly GCA_963680895.1. Taxonomy (NCBI): domain Eukaryota; kingdom Metazoa; phylum Mollusca; class Bivalvia; order Cardiida; family Cardiidae; genus Fragum; species Fragum sueziense. Next base: position 25,991,397 of record OY804610.1, read on the forward strand.
TGCCTGTGTGTCGGTGGTTGTGTATGTTGTTTGTCTGTGTGACTGTCATTGAGTCTGTCTGTATATGCGTCTCTGTGGGTCTGTGCGTCCATGTAGGTCTATGGGTCTATCTGTTTGTCTGTCTAACTGACTGTGCGTTTGTCCGTAGGCCTGTCCGTCGGCGTGTTCTTGTGTCTGTCTGTGTGTCGGTATGTCTGTCTGTCTTCATGTCTGTCTGTGTGTCTGTATATGTGTCTATCTGTGTATCTGTGTGCCTACGTGTCCAAATGTCTGTTTGTATGTATGTGTGTTCGTCAATGTGTGTTTTTGTATTGTTTTTCTGTATGTTTGTCTTTGTGTCTGTATGTCTTTCATTATTTGTGTCTGTCTATGTTTGTCTGTCAGTCTGTGTGTGTATGTGTATTTGCCTGTGTTTCTGTCTGTCTGCATGTCTTTCATGTCTTTGTGTTTGTCTGTCTGCATGTCTTTGTGTTTGTCTGTCTGCCTATGTGTGTTTGTCTTTGTGTCTGTATGTCATTATTTGTTTCTGTATGTGTTTTATGTGTGTATGTCTGTGCGTCTATCTGTGTATGTTTATTTGCCTCTCTTTCTGTCTGTCTGGATTTCTTTGTGATTGTCTGTCTGTCAATTTGTATGTCCGTGTATGTCTGCCTGTCTGTGTGTCAATCTGGCTTTGTGTCTGTCTTTGTGTCAGCCTGTGTGTGTTTGTGTCTCTCTCTGTGTTGTCTGTCTGTGTGTATGTGTCTGTCTGTCTATATGTCTTTGTGACTCATTGTCTGTCTGTGTATCTAGCTGAGTGTCTGTCTGTATGTGTGCCTGTCCGTGTATGTTCGTCTACCTGTCTGTGTGTCTGTTTGTCTATGTGTGTTTGTGTGCCTGTGTGTCGGTGGTTGTGTATGTTGTTTGTCTGTGTGACTGTCATTGTGGTTGTATGTTTGTCATTATTTATGTATTTGTGTTTTCTGGCATTATGTCTGTCTTAATGTCTGTTTGTTTTACTGCCTGTTTCTTTGTTTTTGTCTATCTGTCTGTGTCTCTGTTTGTCTCTCTGTCTGTGTCCCTGTCTGTCTCTTTATGCGTCTTTGTCTGCCTTTTGTTGTGCCTCTGTATGTCTATCAATTCCTCTCTGTGTCACTTATGTGTGTCTGTCTCTTTGTGTGTATTGTTTTGCCTCTCTTCTTGTCCCCTAGTGCATCTCTTTGTCTTCTGTGTGTCTCTGCATTTCGCACTTTGTCTTCCGCTCTACGATTCTTACTCTCTTTGTTTCTCTCACTCTCTCTCTCTTTGTCTCCTTTTGTCTTTCTCCGTCTCTCTCTCTCTCTCCTCTCTTTCTCCCCCCTCTCTCTCTCCTCTCTCTCTCTCTCACTCTCTCTCTCCTCTCTCTCTCTCTCTCTCTCTCTCTCTCCCTCTCTCTCCCTATCTCTCTCTTCATTCTCTCTATGTCTGTATAAGTTTGTCTGTCTATTTCCTTCTGCCCCTCGTTCTCAATTGCCCTTTTTCGCTTACTCTCATCTTCCTCCTCTAACTTTCGTTCCACCCAATTCTTTCAATTTCCTACTTTTCAGTCTCTATTTTCCTTTCAATACACGTGTCCTTGTATAATTCTCATTTCTTATCATTCATTTCAGTATTTTTGTGCTTCTATAAAGCTGTCCTTTTTATTTTTATTCTGTGTGTCTCCCTCTCTATTTCTCACGTTTTTCTTAACCACATCCCATCTGCGTTAGCCAAACATAATCCGAATACTTTAACATTTAACTTTAGCGGGGAACATAACGCCATATCAGTAAGACTAAAACAACGTCGGTTTTCATCAAAAAACCCAGTAACTGCAGCTTTTTCTATGACGATATGCTGTTAAGATGGTTTTGAATCAAATTTGGCAACTATGTGACGTCATTTACAATTTAATCAAGTTTTACGGACCGATGAACACCGTTCGTACCATCATAACCGGGCGAAAAGTCAATGCACTGTCTCTTACAGCTAATTGTCCAGTACCGGACAAATAGACTAAATGGCTCGAAATGGTTTATAGTCCGGTACCAGACGAATAGACACTGCATTCAATTTAAACATTCTCATTTAGTATAAGAAACATGGCATCAAGCACATGCCCATAATCATATTCTTGCGTATGTCAGTGATGATGTCGGTCAAGGCGAACTCTCAAAATTTTGTTCACGAACAACGGATGGATTTCCGAGAAAGCAGTCTATTGACTAGAGGAGGCTTTGCATTTTTCAAAAGTACAGCCGCTATAATTGCCATCACAAAATTGAAGGAAAGGCAAGTTGACTTCAAGGTGTACCTATTTTGTGAGACCAACTATGCAGATTTCTCCTAGCCCCATACGAATGTAATTTAGACTTCATACTTTAGGTCGAGTCCCATAAACAAGTATTATTTCCGTCTTCACGCATCTTCGGTGTCATTCGTGGAAAGGGAGATTGAGAAGGATATCTGAATTTTTAAATCAGGATACCATCGTCAATTTCCGTTGTCACAGAAATTGCTGTTCCCTTGAAAATGGATATGCAACGATTCTAGGGAACCGATTATCAGATACCGAGTGTAAGCTACCTATCCATCCAAAAGCCTGTTCCACTACTTAAACATAATAATTTTAGACTGTTGCACTCCACTTAGACAACGAAAATTGACGATTCCTGGAAAAGGGTAGGGGTAAATGTGAATAGAATCGGTAAAACTGGGGCTAGGACTGGGGCTAAGGTTACGATTTGGGTTTAGGAGCTCGAAAACAGAAAAAAAACACTTTCAAATTCATTGATATCAAATCTAGATTGTTCTTCTCCCATGACATAAGGATTAGCGGCGATTCTGAGGACCAGATTGGGACGGTGTCATCAAAATTGTGCTTGAAATTGATGTTCGATGCGTCTCTGTTGGTTCAAGAATGTATCAGTCGAAATGAATGAAAAGAGTAAGATTTACGAAGAGGACTTCAAAAAGAAGGAATCAGAAATTCCACCCTTTAGTTTACGTTGTAAAGTTGACATAGAATCTCTAGATTTAGATCTAGATGACGTGGCCGAACATAAAGTTCCAGATGTTCCTTTGTGGACGTCTAAAAGCCCCACCTTTATTTATGATCTAGCTTCAACTAAAAAATCTGA